>VWPU01013468.1:0-79003 GCA_013398955.1 Callaeas wilsoni
CCCGCCCGCGGCTCCGCGGGCCCCTCCCCGCCCCGCTCGCTCAGGCTCAGCGCCAGGTCCCGCCACAGCGCGTCCAGCCGGGCGCGCAGGTCCTCCAGGGGCGGCGGCGGCGCGTCCAGCGGCTCCTCGGGCGGGTCCGGGCGGGCGCTGAGCTTGAGCCGCATCTCCTCCGTCTCCTGGTCCAGCGCCCGGGTGAAGGCCTGGATCTGGGCGTACGTGTCCTGCCGGAACTCCTCCACGCGCCGCTGCACCTCCCGCGCCAGCGCCTCCCGGTAGCGGCCCTGGGGCGCCGCGGGCTCCCCGAGGCTGCCGGGGTACAGGCTCAGCTTCGCCTTCAGCTGCTCCAGGTTCTTCTGTATCTGCTGGTGTAGGTCCCGCGCGTTGCGGGTCAGCTTGGCGGACAGCTCCTGGATGTGCTGGTTGAGCTGCTCGGGGCTGGTGCGGGCGTGCGGGGCCACGCTGCGGTGCAGCTCCTCCACGTTGCGGTGGACCTCGGTCAGCAGCCGCTCCGTGTACGGGTGGAAGATGTCCTTCACCTGGTCCGTGTGGAAGGCGATCTTGTCGGTGTAGTGAGCCATGAAGCGCTGGAGCTCGTCGGCGCCGTCCAGGAGCTGCGCCGTCACCTCCCGGCTCGGCATCAGGTGCCGCCGGAGCTCCCGGGCCCGCAGGGACACCTGGTCCAGGAGCTCCTCCGTGAACGGCTGCAGCTGCTGCCGGAGGTCGTCCAGGCGCTTCCCGACCTGCTGGTGCACCTCGTCCACGTACGGGGACAGCTTCACCCTGAGGCTCTCCAGCTCCCTGCGGATGACCTTGCGCAGGCTGTCCGAGTCCTGGTAGAGCCGGGGCTGGAGGCCCCTGTTGAGGGGCGACAGCTTCTCCAGGAAGTCCCCCATGTAGCTGACCCCATCCTGAATGCTTTCCTTCAGGTTCCTGCACGAGACAGTCACCAACACCGCCGAGTGACCACGACACCCCTCTGTGCCCCACACGCTCCCAATAAAAGCTGCCACAGCACCCACCAGGGCCCTTCCCGCGTGTCCCCAGGGAGGGAAGGCAGGGCCCCGGCTGTGTGGCGGGGCCTGGGCGCCCCGGGGCGCTGTACTCACGCCATGTCCCTGCCCAGCTTGCTCTGGCCGTGCTCCAGGCTGTCCTTGTCGCCCGTCAGCTGGCTCAGGTACTCCCAGAAGCCGCTCTGCGCCGGCTTGGCCGAGGACGCTGCGGGCGGGACGAGGGGTTGAGGTGCTGCCCACCCCGCCCTGCTGCCCCCGGAGCCCCCGGGCCCGCACCCACCTGGGCAGGCGGCCAGGAGGGAGAGGAGCAGCGCGGCCTTGAGCAGCATGGTCCGGCTGCGGAAGAGAACCGAGAGGAGCCGTCGGCTGCTCCGAGCGCTCGCGGGGTGGAGGTGCCTCTGCTGCACGCCCCTTCGCTGCTCCCTGCGAGGACCTCGCTCCTGGGGTCCCCTTTGACACCCTGAGCTCCCCTAAAAACACCTGGGGTTCCCCATGACACCTACGGGTCCCCAAAACACCTCGGGTCACCCGCAGCCCTGCTGCTGCTGTGCACCTGGGATCGCAGCCAAAACTTAAAGCCGCCCTCACCTGGCTCTGGTCGCCTCCCGTGTCCCTCCCGCCCGAAGCCGGCCGGTGGCCGCCCTTATATAGGCCCGGGGGGAGGCCGAGGAGCGGGCGATAAGGCGGCTTTGGTACGGGAAGGCTTTTTGGACCTCACTCCGTGTAAACACAACGTGGAGGTCCGGGCACGTTCCGGGGAGGTGACCTGGGGGCCGGCCACCTGACTGCCCGCTGCCCCCCGGGCTCGGGGGCCGGGGCCGGGCCTGCCCCGCAGCCGACCTCTGCATCCCGGAGGGAATGCTGGATGGGGCTGCCGGGGTGGTGCGACGCGGCGGGATGGGGATGGGGACAGCGGCTGCAGCTCCTGTCGGGACGAAAAGGGAGCCTGGAGCCCCGGGAGGGTGAGCCCGGCTCCGGCCGTGCCGGGGAAGGCTGGGATGAGCGGGTAGGGAGCACACCTTCCCCTTCCGCGGCTGCCCGCTGCCGCCGGCCGCCCAGCCCGCCGTGCTTGTGTCCTTCCTTTGCACGTTGGTTTTTACCAGGAATGAACCCGGGTACCCTGGGGTGGGGGGCGAAGTCCGGCGCTCCCGGGGTGAAACGCCGAGCAGTCGCCAGCGCTGCTCCGGCACCAAAGTCCGCGCGGCTCCCTCGCCTGGGCCGACACGTGAGGTCGCTCCAGGCAGCGCTGGCCGTGCTTCACCTCGTCCGTCCCGTCCCGTCCCAGCCCGTGCCAGCCCGGGCTCCTGCCAGCAGAGCGCCTCAGTCCCCTTCCCTCTCCCTGGTCCGCGGAGCTCCCTTCCTGTCCCAGCCCCACGGGGCTGTGGGCACGAGGTGTCTGTCGCCCACCCACAGATGCCCGTCCCTCGTGGCAGCTGCTGCCCCACCGCAGCGGGGATGTTTGGCCGCATCCCGGAGCTCTGCCCCCTCGCAGCCACCTGGGTGCCCCCGGCTGTGATGAGGTGACGGCGAGGCCCCGGTCCTGTGCTGGCCCATGGGCTCACCTGGCTGCCACCATCTCCAGCCACCAGAGAGACCTCCCACCCACCTGACCCCACCTCTGCTCCCTCTCTCTGGTGCCCCAGAACCCAAAATCGGGGTGATGCTCCCCTCTCAGAGCAGCTGAGGGTGCCCTAGGTATCCCATCCCGGGGCAGGACAGCGGGATGCTGTGGGAAGGAGGAACACAGACCAGCACGTGCATCACAAGGAGATTTATTTCTGCCACTGGAAGTGGCCAGGAGTGCTTGGAGTGCGTGTGGATGGCCGGCCGGGGCAGCTTAATTCTGTGGGGGTGGGACGGTGCTGAGGAAAGCAGCCACCTTCTCCCGCACCTCCTTCTCCAGCAGCTGCAGGTGATCCTCCACGCCGGCAGCGCCAGAGTCCAGCTTCCCGCGCATCTCCTCCAGCCGCTGCACCAGCTCCTTCCCGAAGGTCTCTCCGAAGGGAGCCGCCTGCTGCTGGAAGGCCTCCAGCGTCTGCCTCACGCGCTGGTCCAGCTGCTGGGCCAGGGGAGCCAGGCGCTGCCGCAGGCTCTCGGCGTCTCCGCTCGCCGCCTCCCGCAGCTCCCGTGCCAGCGGGCTCAGCTGGGCACGCAGCTCCTCGGAGCTGGCGGCCAGGCGGGTGCGCAGCTCCTCGGCCGCTCGCTCCATCTGCATGCTCAGGCTCTCCAGCTGCCGGTTGAGGCCGTCCTGCACCTCCTGGGCGTAGGGGCTGAGCCCGCGCCGCAGCTCGGCCACGCTCTGCTCCACCTGCGCCTTCAGCTCGTCCGCCATGGGCGACAGCCGCTCCTTCAGGCTCTCCACGCCGCCGTCGATCTGCTGCTGCAGCCGGTCGGCGTAGGGGCTGAGGGAGGCCTGGATGCTGCCGGCGTTGTCCTTCAGCCGCTCCCGCAGCTCGGCCGCGTAGGGCTCCAGCGCCCGCTGCAGCTCCCCGGCGCTGCGGTCCACCTGGGAGCGCAGCTCCTCGGCGTAGGGGCTCATCTTGGCCTGCAGCTGGCGGATGTTGGTGCCGATCTGCTGGTGCACCTCGTCAGCGTAGGGCGCCAGCTTGGCCTGCAGCTCCCGCAGCTCCCGCTGGATCTGCTCCTTCAGCCGCTGGGAATCCTGCGCCAGCCGCGCCTGCAGCTCCGTGGCAAAGGGCACCAGCCGCTCCTGCAGGTCCTCGGCGTAGGCGCTGACACTCTGCAGGTTGCTCTTCAACAGGGTGCTGGGGAGAGGGGACACGTCATCATCATCATCCCCAGGCCCTGCCTGGCACCCCCCGGTCCCCCTGAGCCTCCCAGCACCCCCGAGCCCCCCGGCACGGTGGCTCAGCTCACTTGAGCTGCTTGCTGATCTCGGTCTGCTGCAGCTGGTCCACCGTGTCCTTGGCATTGCTGCCCAGCTCCGTGAAGTACTTCCAGATCACGCTGGCCACCTCGTCAGGGTTCACATCAGCCCGTGACCCTGCAAGGGATGCCGGGATCAGTGCTCACGCAGTCCCATTCCCCCAGGGACATCAGGCCCACTCCCCTGAGGCAGGACCACCCTGCTGGCACCAGGGACCCTCATGCCACCTCACCTGAGATTGCAAGGAGAACCAGGACAAAGGCGGCCACCTTCGGCGCCATCCTGAGTGCTGGGGACTCCTGTGAGAGCACAGAGCAGAGGTGAAGGAAGGCCCAGGGACCAGCAGCCCCCCAGCTCCCTGCCAGAGGTGATGGAGGCCCTGGCTCTCCCCAGCCCTTGCAGCTACTCACCTGTGCTGCCACGGCTGTGGTACCTGCGGAGCCGGCAGCTCCCAGCGCTATTTATACAGCCTGAGGGCTCCTGCAGCTTCCACGCGGGCTGTGACACAGCCAGAGCTTGGACTTTAGCACGGTCACAACGTGGAAGTGCCTGACGTGTGCACAGCCCTGACATCACCCGCAGCCCTGACATCACCCGCAGCCCCTCCAGCCCACAGGGGTGATAGGGGCACACAGGGGATGGGGGTACCCAGCAGACACTGAGCCCCTCCTGGGGACAGGGACCCTGGGCTGAGGGGACACCTCACCGCTCTGTGGGATGCAGCAATGGCACCGTCAGTGCTGGCAGTGCAGTACCTGGGATGTGTGGTTGTGGGATAGTGGCAGTGGGACAGGACACGCGGGCCGGGGATGCTGCAGGGACCCCTCAGCTCTGCCACTGGCCGTGCTGTGCCTGGGCTGGGCAGCGGGGCACGACACGGGCTCAGGGGGATGCTTTGATGGAACTCGGGGACACACGAGGCTGTGCACGGGCAGGATGGCAGCGTCCCTTCCCTGTCCATCGTTCCTTCCCAGGCTCCTGGAGGAAGCCCTGGCACAGGAAGAGGCCGGGACGCTGCTGGACACTGCAGCCACACGGTGCCTGGGAATGGAGCTGGGATCCGTGCGTGTCCCTGGCCGGGGGCATCGGGCTCTCGGCGCACACCTGGGCAGGCAGGCCCCGGCTCAGCCCATCCACGCCCCGGGGGCAGCGGAGCAGCGGCGATGTGTCACAGCGGGCAAAGGGCGCGGCGGGCAGGGGCAGGGACCAGCCAGGCAGCGGCAGTGGCGAGGTCCGAAGAGCCTCGCGGTGCCCGAGGGCGTCGTGCCCGGGGACAGGGCCGCTGGATGTCACCCTTGTGCCGTGTGTGCCCGTGGTCCCAGGGCTGTCCCCTGCCGCGGGCACCGGGCTGGCTGCGCACACGCGTGTGCACAAGTATGCGCACACACACACCGACACGCGCGGCCCCAGCAGGCTCCGTTCCCGCGGGATTTCCCAACTCCTGGCGGGACGCAGCGCCCCTGCAGCCTCGCCGCGCTCTGCCCTGACCTTTGCACAAATCCCCCAGGGCGGCCGTGGGGAGGGTATAAAGAGGGAGCCCGGGGCTGCCCCCGCGCCACAGAGCCCGGCACAGGTGAGTGGGGACATCCCTGGTGAGGGTCGTACTGGGAAGGGGACGGGGTCGGGACCCCCGTGGCCCCCTGCTGCCCCACATCATGCGCTCTGCTCTCTCCCCAGCCATGAAGCCGTCGCTGCTGTTCCTGCTCGCCTGCACGGCCGTCCTGGCGGTGGGAGCAAGTAAGGGACAGCGGGGCTGTGCGGGAGGAGGGGGTCGGGGCTCAGGGTGCTGGGGCACACACGCGAGGGGGCACAGCCCCGGCGCCCCGTGCCCCCAGTCCCACCAGGCTCGTGCTTGCAGGGGCCGACGCACCCGAGGAGCCGAAGGCGCTGGTGCAGAAGGTGCAGGAGCTGGCCCAGAAAGCCACGGCCATGGCCAAGGACGCCTTCAGCAGGGTGCGGGAGTCGGAGGAGGCGCAGCAGGCCAGGTGCCCCCGAACCCCGCCAGCCCTGTCCATGTCCCTGTCCCCGTCCCCCGGTGCCGGCGAGGAGCCGGGCCAGGGCCCCGCGCTGACCCCCTGCCCTCCTCTCCCCGTGCAGGCAGTGGCTGTCGGACAATGCGGAGCTGGCGAAGCAGCGGCTGGTGTGGCTCAAGGAGCAGCTGGTGGAGCTCTGGAAGAAGACTCCGGCCGCGTAGCCTCGCCGGGGGCTGCCCGGGGGCTGGCGGGGCTGGGATCCCCCCGGCTCCCACCCGTTGTCGTGGTGCTCTCAATAAAGCGGGGCTGAAGCAGACGCTGTGGTGGCATCACTGGGGGGCTGGCAAGGACTGTGACCCGCAGGGACAGGGAGGGCTGGGACAGACACCGGCACTGGGGTACACACGGCCATGTCGGGTGCCCAGGGTAGCAGGAGCCGGGCACTGCTTCCACAAGCTCCTGCAAATTCAGTGCTGCCATAGTCCAGAGCCCTGTGTGGGGCTGAGCCCAGCTGCCCCTCGGGCAGAGCAGGGCTCAGTACAGGGCGAGCCCAGGGCACCCCTCACCAGCTCCCTGCCCCCCCACTCCCTCTGGGTCCCCCAGCACCCCCAGCTCAGAGCACCCCTTGCCTCCTCCAGCATCCACTGCAAAGACTGAGCGAGCTCCAATAACTTAAGTCAAGTTTATTTGTCAAAAGGGAGGCAAAGCTGAGAGCGACGCCAGGTTGGGGAGGGAATTCTAGGGGAGGAGGGGGTCTCCGGGGAGGACACCCTAGGCCTGGGCTGGCCCGGGGCTCCTGCAGCCTGCCCCCAGAGCCCCCTGAGGAGAAGCACCCGGGGCTGGGCAGGGAGCACCCGGGGCGGCTGCGGGGCGGGGCTGGGGTCAGTCCCTGGCCGCGCCGGCCGGAGGCTCAGGCCACGGTCTTCTGGAGCTCCTCCAGCAAGCTGATGAAACGGGCCTTGAGGGTCTCGGTGTAGGGGGTGAGGCGCTCCTTGAAGTCCTGCACCAGGGGTGTCATCTTCTCACGCAGGTTGCTGAGGTGCTCCACCACCTTGGCCTGGTATTCAGCGGCCTGGGGGATGCCCTTCTCCCGGATCTCCTCCAGCTTCTGGCTCAGCTTCTGCCGCAGCTCGTCGCTGAAGGGGGCCACGTTCTTGCGCAGCTCCTCGACGTGCCCGCGCAGACGGTCCCGTGCCTCCTCGGCCACCGGGGTCAGCTTCTGCTGCAGCAGCTCCACCTTCTGCTTGCTGAGCTCCTTCAGCTCCTGGGCGAGGGGTGCCAGGCGCTGGCGGTACTGCTCCAGATCCTCCGTCCACTTGGCAGAGAACTGGTCCAGGAAGGGCTTGATCTTCTCCTTCACCTCCTCCAGGTCCTTGGTCAGCTCTTTGCGCAGGGACTCGGTGTCTTTCAGCCACATCTCCCGCACCTCTTTGTAGTAGGGGGCCACATCCTCTCTCAGCTTGGCGGCGGCTGCGCCCAGCGTGTCCAGGTTCTCGCCCAGCTTCAGGCTGCGGGAGAGGAGGGAGGTCACACGGGGTGCCTGGGGCCCCCTGCCAGCCCCCCGCCACACACCTCCCACTTACTCCAGCTGTTTGCCCACGGTGGAGGCCTCGAACTGGGCAATGGCTTCCTTGCCGCTGGCCTTCACTGTCTCCAGGTACACATCGAGCATATCCTTGAGGCGATCCAGGGGTGCCTGGGGCTCATCGTGCTGCCAGAAGGAGCGGGCCTGGGTGCCTGCAGAGAGAGCCGGGTGTGCTCAGGACACACCGCCCGGGGACGGCTCCAGCTCTGCCGGGGACCTGCCCGGCTCGGGGGGGGACGAGGGAGCCCCTCGGCTGCAGCCCGACTTGCAAAGCGCTTCGGAAACCGGCGGCTTCCAGCAGCGCTCCCGTCGGGCTCAGCCGCCCCATCCCGCCCGTGCTGCTCCATCCCGCCCGTGCTGCTCCATCCCGCGGGGATCCGCAGCCGCTGCCGCCGCAGCCGCGTCCGGACCTACCCGTCAGGCAGAGCAGGGCGAGGGTCAACACCACGGCTCTCATCTTCGCGCTGGACCTGCGGGCAGAGCAAGAGAGTTGGGCGCGGGGAGCCCCGGCAAATCCAACCCCGGCGGGGGCTGAGCCCCCAGCCCGGCTCGAGGGGTCCCCGCCGGGGCGGCGGCCGAGGGCACCGCTCTGTCCCTGCGGAGCAGCCCGGGCTCTTACCAGCTCTCTCTACCGCTGCTGCTCGTCCCGTCTGAGCGGCCGGGGCTCCGCCGCCGCTATTTATGCCGGAGGGGCAGTTCCGCGGAGATAAGCCAGCGCGGCGGCCCCGGAGCGCGCTCCCGGCGGGCGATGTGGCGCGCAGGGTTCAAGGATCGCAGCACCGGCCGAGCAGCGCGGCTTGGCAGGGGCGGCGAGCAAACAGGAGCTCCCCGCGGGACGCGCCTCGCCGGCCAAGGAGCTGTTTACGCTCCCGGTGACCCAGATTCCCGCTGGCCCTGCGGCCTTGCCGGGGCCCCTCGCAGCCCCCAGGGATTGGCCACCGGCCCGGGGACAAGGTTTATTCCCGCAGGGATCTGGCCTGCCGTACCCGGACCCCTCGCCTCGGCCGCGGGTCTGTGCCCCGTCCTTCACCGGGCCGCTCACGTCACCCCCTTCTCCTGCTGTGTCCCCAGCTCAGAGGTCTCGGGAGCTGCGCCCCTGCCCGCCCACGCCAGCCCTCGCTGGGGACCTGGGCAAAGCGAAGGCAGAGCTCAGGGCGGGCACCAGCACTGGCACGGCCACCCCAAAACTCCCCTCAGCCCGAGCCAACCCCAGGTGCTTCCCTGTCGCATCGTCAGCAGTCCAGGGATGCACAGAAATCAAGCGCACAGGGCTGAGCCCGGCCTGGCAAGGGGAGAGAAGGGACAGGGAGAGAGGGGCCGTGTCCCCAGAGCGCACTGCAGGGAGGCTGCAGGGCTGGCAGTGCCACGGGAGCCGCTACAGAGGAATGATGCTCCTGCTCCTCCCTGCAGACCCAGCCTGTGCCGGCTCGCCGGGGCCTCAAGGACATCGCACGGGTATTGCCACCCCACGTCCTGCAGGGTGCTAGAGGCACAGGTCCCTGCGCCTCCCAGGCTCTACCCACAGCTGGAACAGCCCCACTGCAGCAGACCCCGGGCAGGGTCTGATGCAGCACCGCAGGTCCCCACACCCGCACGGCGAGCTGGGCTCTGCTGGGCTCTGGCTGCAGGGGGGCTGCGAGTGCCGGGGGGCCTTCAGGAATCCCAACCGGGGGGCTGCTGGAGCCCGGGGGGAGTGACGGCCCCAGGGATGGACTGGGAACGTAGCAGCTGCTGCCCCTTGAACTTTGGCGTTGAGCAACAAGGCAAACAAGAGCCCAGGGAAGATCATAATCATGGTTTTATTTGTTATGATCCCACTGTCCAACTAATTGACTAGTTGCAAGTGACCCACAAAAAAATGGACTGAAGATTTACTGAAACGTTTCTTTTTTTCCTGTTCGTTTTTAGTCCAACATAAATGAGGAAGAAAAAAAAAATACTTCTGACATTTCCAAAAAACAGAAATAATAGCAAAGTATATTAATATACATTCAACATATACTGCGCGTATTGATTACTACAATACAAAGCCATGATAAAAAAAGTGTGATACTGCGGATGGCACGGTGACACGGCCCTGCGGGGCGGCTGCTGCTGGGGGGGGCCCGGCGACTCTCCCAGGATACAGTGTCATGTAAACAAAAGGAAAACGAACCAAAGGGACAGAGCAAAAGGCTTTCAGCGGTTCCCACCCTCCCCGCTCGATCCGGCGGGCTCCCCGCGCCCCCCGAGCCCGCAGGCGCCGGGTGAGGGGCCGTGCGCGGCCGGGCAGTGGAGCTTCCCTCCTCTCTGATTTTCGGGATGGCAGAGCCTCCAGCGTTGCTCTCCCGGAGAAGGGGAGGCCGGGAAGAGGCACGGGTAAGGATAGCAAAGTCACCTCTGCCGTGCTGGTTTCACACTTCCTTCTGTGCAAAGTCAGGAGGGCTGGGTCGATGTTTCCTTTAGTTTTAAAAAATATTCCAGAAAAATGTCAGTAAGAAGGATCTGAGCCGGAGCTTGTCAAGTCCCAAAAGGCAAGAGTGACACCACGTGCTCCTGAGCCCCAGCGGGGGGGGGCCTCCCGCTCTATCCACCACGGAAAGGATGGAAAAGGGACAAAGAAGAAACCTCTGCACGTCCTGACTGTATAAGGAGAATTACCACTGTTGCCACTGGCACGAGAGAAAACCAGTCACAAGTACAATGTCGTTAAAAGAAATAAAATACTTTGAACAAAAGGTGCAAGTCACAATTCATATAGAACAGAATCTAGTTAAAAATTTCTCTCAAACAGAAATTCCTTTTGCCTTTTATTAATAACAATAATAATAAAACAACATTTACCAAAAAAAACAATTCCTACGTGATCGGGAGGAAAAGTGAAGGAAACAAAGAAAAATCCGTCTGCCCTACATTAGCCAGGAAAAGAAAAAACCCCAAGTCGTGGCGGATTTGGAAAGAAAAGGGAGGGGAGGGCAGGGGTGATCCTGTCAGCACCCCGACACACGAGAGGGAACAGAGCAGACAGAGGTGAGACAAGAAGTGGATTGCACCAGGCTGGGGAGGGCCCCCGCCAGCGCTGCCAGGCCCGGAGCCCCGGTGCAGCGGGACAGGGGGAAGGAGAGCGTGGCCTCCATCCACGAGCGGCTCCAGGCCCTTGGAGCTGCTGAGGGCGGGCTCCAGGGAGGCTCGGCCCGGGACGGGGCCCGGGCAGGGCCTGCCCCCAGAGCAGCCCCGGTGCCGAGTCCGATCCTCCGCGTCGGGCTCAGGGCTCTGGGTGTAGCTGGAGCTACAGGCAAGTGTGGCAGAAATTAAAGAACCCAAAGGAACGACACACTGGATGAAGTGAGGATGAGGAAAGGGGCCATGGTATTCCAGTTAGTCAGAAATACTACGGCAATTTGGCGCAATGCTGCTAGATACTGTTGGTTTAAAATGGACCTTTTCATTTCAAAGCTGTACACAAACCCTGCAAGAGAGAGAAACAGAGATGTTAACGGACACCAGAATGGCACACGTCCTCCCACAGGCCTCCAGCATTCCCAGGCCATTACTGACCCTGCCCCAGGAGAGACCCGGCCGTGCAAGAGGGGCTCTGAGAGCAGCACGAGCCTGGAAGGAGGGGTGCTGTCCCTGGGCAAACGGGGCACAGCAAACAGCCCCGGCACAGGAGCTGTGCGCTGACGGCCCCAACCCCAGCACTGGAGCAAAGAGCAGGGATGGCGGCCCACGCGAGCCGGGCCGTGGGGGCAGCCCGAGGTGTGGTGTGCCAGGGAAGGGCACAGGGACACTCACTCCCTCCTGGTTACACTCCCGCCTGCTCCATCCCAAAGGGCACCTCCGGGTGCTTGTAGCTCAGCAGGACGTCCGTGATGCACGTCGAGGGGTAGCAGGAGGTGTTGAGGTGCTGGCTGCCGTCGCCCAGGTTCGGGTGCTCTTGACCTTCCAAACTCTCCCCACATTCTGTAAGGGCAAAGAGGTGACTTAGCACCGCTCTGTACCTCAGCTCCCCGAGGAGCTGCCCGCATGCCCCCGTGCCACCTGGGCAGCCCCGGTGCTCACCCTCGCCGTCCCTGTCGCGCAGCTGCTGGCTGGCCATCAGCGACGACTGGCTGAGCACGGCGTCGGACATCCGAGCAGAGCTGAGTGCTTTTCCTGCCATCAAACTCATTCCAGGCAAGTTATCCAACTGCACCTGTGAAGACAGCAGGGCACGCATCAAGGGGAGCTCAGGAGAGGATCCTGGTGTTCCCCATCTGCCCATGGACAAGGTGCCCAGGGAGCTTCTGCAAACCTTCAGCGAGGGTTTGGAAGGGCAAGAACTGCATGAGGCACAGCTTGGGTGCAGCCAGTGTCCCCTCAACAGAATGGAACAATCCAAATCCCTCTGAGTAACAGAATCACAGCAGAGCTGAGCACTGGAGATCATCCAGTCCAAACCCCTGCCAAGGCAGGGACAGCTGGAGCAGGTGACAGAGAAACACATCCAGGTGGTTTTGGGATGTCTCCACAGAGGGGGACTCCAGGCCCTCCCTGGGCAGCTGTTCCAGTGCTCTGCCACCCTCAGTGGAAAGTTCTTCCTCATGCTGAGGTGGAACTTGTGTTTTAGTTTCTGGCCATTGCTCCTCATCCTGTCCCTGGGCACCACTGACCCAGCGAAGCTGACATTCTCATCTACAGCAGAAGGGAGCTGTAGATCATAAAGATTTGGGCAGGACAGTTCCCAGCACCCCAAACCCCACAGGGAGCAGAGCACTGAGGTCTGGGCTACCACGACCAGCTCCTTCACAGCACTGCAGGACCCAGAGGCCGGTGTGGCTGTGGCCAGGCCGTTTCAGAGGAGGGACCTTGGAGGCAAAGGCACCTACGTAGGCATCATCGCTGTTCTGGATGGTGTGATGTCTCTGCAGGGTGCGGGGCCGCGGGTGCTCGCTGGACGAGGGGCGCACGGGGTAGCCCAGGCCGTTGTGGTCAGGCACCTGCATGGCTTGGCCGGGGGAGCTCCTGTCCATGCAGTTCCCTACGATGGACTCTTGAAAACCAGACAGGACAGAAAACGACAGGTTAGTACAAGGAACCTGCAGCTCCCAGCCTCGTGTGCCACTGCAGGACTGAGCTGTGACACCACACGCAAACTCTCCTTGCTGGCAAAGCAAGGACAGGAGCCCCGGCTGCTCCGGTGGAGTGCTGCAGCACCAGTGCCCCCACCAGCACTCACACAGGCTTCTCACTCCAGCACTAATATCCCAAAAGATCCCAATGCTAGCTGCCTCCCATCAGGTCTACAAAAGCAGCCTAAAGCTGGAGGAGCTGGGGCAGGAGCACGGGAACCAGACCCTTTCCCACTTCTGCCTTCCCCTCAAGCCCGAGCTCGACCCCCACCCTGCGCACATCGTTACACAAGAGCTGGGGGAGCCTCCAACACGGGATGTTCCAGCAGGGCCCCTTGGCAATTGTAAGCAACATAATCCTGCTGAAGAGCTGGCCAGGATGTTCACTTTTATCAGATGACTTCTCCCTGCCCTCCCACAATCTGGCTGCGGGAGCACACGAGTGTTCTGCCTGGCAAAGTCCATCTGCGCTGCAAGCTCTTGTGACTGAGGGCAAAGGCCACATTCCTATCAGGCAAAGCCTCTCATCATCAAGTACACGATGTTTTGGATAAAGTCCTGAGCCATCGAGGAGCCTGTCATCGGAGCCGAGCACAAACGCCCGACGTGGCTGCGAGCGCTGGGGAGCTGCCCCGAGGTGACGCAGCTGCAGGTACATCCCTCAGAAAGGCAGAGCTTTCCCAGGGCTTTGGCCAGTGGGAAGCGATGTCCTGCCGTGCTGGGACACTGCACGGCCCAGCTGGCACTGCAACTGCCACAGAAACGCTCCCCAAAGAGATCTCACGGAATCCTAGAACACCCCCAGCTGGAAGGGACCCACAAGGATCATCCAAGTCCAACTCCTGGCCCCGCACAGGGCAGTCCCAAAACCTGTCCACAAATTTAGCAGAATCCATGCAAGACCCCATCC
Source organism: Callaeas wilsoni (assembly GCA_013398955.1). Taxonomy (NCBI): domain Eukaryota; kingdom Metazoa; phylum Chordata; class Aves; order Passeriformes; family Callaeidae; genus Callaeas; species Callaeas wilsoni. Next base: position 13,456 of record VWPU01013468.1, read on the forward strand.
CATGTGGTCCCCACGCTGCTCGCAGGCAGGTGAGCATGGATAGCACAGCCAGCACACTGCTGCCCGTGCCCTTCCTCCATCAGGAATGTGGCATTCCTGCCGGAGCCCCGTCCCAGGGCAGCCAGAGACGCAGCCTCCTCCTTCCTTTGCACAACCGTGGGGTTACGTGCGGTTAACAGTCAGCTTTCCCGGAAAAGCGAGAAGGAAAACATGAAGTAACAGATGTTAGCGGATCAGTGCCACCCACACACTGCTTGGGATGCTGCTCCAACTGTGGGAGCACTGGTTGGGGCCAGCAGCCTGCTGCTCCAGCTCCACAAACAGCCCCAGCCCCAGCCCCAGCCCCAGCCCCTGCGCTGCGGGTGATGAGTTCCCTCAGCCTGGAAGAGCCAGGACCCAAAAACCAGCTGCTTCCCAATGCCAGCACTGCACCTCTGGGGATGCTGCTCTGGACCAAGGGACAGACACCCCGAATTCACACCCCTAGCCCCACAAAGGAGAGCCTTTCATCCCCACATCCTTTGTGTCACTGTGGCATGTGACGCTGGCACGGCGCTGCCGCCAGCTCGGCTCCCTCCGCGCCGAGCCCAGGCAGGTTTCCCACGGGCAGCGCTCCCAGCCCCGGCTACGCTGGGGCAAAACTGGAGCAGGGCCGTTCACAGGCAGTTCAGTCACATCCCAAACAGATCTGGTCGGCTCTCAAGGTCCCCGGCTGCCATCCCCGGCAGATGCTCCACAGACATCCAGAGCTTTGTGATCAGCATCAGCACGCGCCCTTGGAAGCACAGACACTCCCGAGCTACTGGGAAGTTACACTCAGCTCCAGGGAAAACACATCTGAGGGGCTGGGGCAGGGAGAGAAGATACCCCTCAAACTGCATCCTCATTACACGGTCTAAGGAAAAGAGTGGGAAAAGCCAAGGATGTAGGATTTGGTGTAGGCTGACAGTGGGAAAGCCCACGGATACAGGATTTGTGTAGGTCAAGAGTGGGAAAACTGAGTGACGTAGGATTTGGTGTAGGTCAAAAATGGGAAAGCCCAGGGGTGTAGGATTCGCTATCAGTAAGGGCACCTGGGAAGCTTTGAGGTGACTCTGCCTGGACCCGAAGCAGCGCAGGCCTGAGTCCAAGTGGGTTATGGAGGCCATGAGGAAAATGGTACAAGCAGTTACATCCCAGGACACAGTTTACTACAAACAGCCCTGTCAGAAGGGCTTACACAAACCTATTTGTAAACATTTATTTGCTTTTACTCATTTACAAGGCCTTGTAGTCTAAGTCCTTCTCCCTTGTGCAACCAGTCCCCACGCCAGCAGTGAAGGGGCTGAGATTTGGCTTCTGACTTCATCAAACCTCACTGACCACCTAAGGGGCTTCAGTGACAAGATTAAGACTCATGATTTCACACCAAACACCCCTCCAGCGCTTCCAAACTCCACTGAGCCTGGGGCGATTTCCCCCACTCCAAGCACAGCAGGGAAGTGGAGCTCTGAGAGCAAACGCATCAGGAATTCAGAATTTAGGAGGATTTCAGCACAGCCCAACCTTGTCCCTGCCCCCCGCCCACGCTCTGGGGGGTCAGGGCTTGGCAGCCCCACTCAGCCCTCCGAGCCAGCCTATTCCAGCCCGGTACTTTCCCAACAAACCCGTGCTGTGTCCCTGAACAAAGCTGGGCCTCCTGTGCCCTGGACACAGCTCCTCTGCAATGGGGTCCCGAGTGCCAAGGGCTAGCTGGTGGCTCCAGCCCAGCTCCCCGAGTCCTGCAGGGAATACTGATCTGCCTGCTCAGCCTCTCCTCAGAGCCCTCTTAGCGAGGGGCTCGGAGGGTGTTTTTCCTGCAGAGGAGCCTGTAATTACAGCTCAGGCAGGAATTCTCTGACAGTGCAGCGCTGCCAGAGCAGCCACTGAGGAGCAAAGGCGCGGCCGCTTCCAAGGAGCAGGAAAGGTCTTCAGACCCTAATGGCAAGTTTAAACTCACTCTCTCCAGAATCCACCCTTCCCAATTCAAGCAGGGATAGGATCTTGCTGCTGCTGCTGCTTTCCAAAGTGCCAGAGAGCCTGCAAGGCCGCTGGAGCCACAGGACACTGACCAACACCGTTCCTGTGTGTGTTTGTGGGAGCTTTAGCAGTGCCTGGACTCGAGGGTCTGTGCTTAAGAGCAGGAAGAAATGGATACACTGCTACAGCTGGGGTGGGCTGGCAGCTGAGCTGTTCCTATCCCGTGTTTACAGGGATGGGGAACATCACCAACAAGAATAAATCTGTGGCCAGAATGCAGTATCCCTGAAAAGATGGCAGCAAGCTGGGCCCTGGTCTTTACCTGCCTGCAGAAGTAGGTCAAATTCCCAAGGGAAGCAGCCCATTGGGCTCCTTCCTTATTCAACCCTGTTTATTACAGAGGCTGTGCCTGCAATTTACTTCAGGCCACAAAAGCCAGAAAGAATCTCAGTAATTCCGTGCTATGCAAAATATGTCAGGAAACCCTTGGTGTGCCGGTGGGACGGTGTCCTGGGCAGGAAGGTGAGTGGCTGGCACGGATGGACACCTGGCCTGCACGGGCAGCAGGGAGCCTTACCTCTGCTGGGCACCTTATTCCTGAATCCGGGCGCGGGCTGATGCCTGTACTGGTGTGTTCCCAGCTCCTGCGCGGGATTAGCAGTTCCTAGCAAAGATTCGGGGTCCCCGTGCCCTCCTGCGTTTACAAGCAGAGGGGTCTCGTGGCAACCTTTGGTCAATGTGTTTGAACTCTTACTGTCAGGAAAGCTGTCCCTGTTTCCCTCGCAGGCGCAGTCCTCCTCCATGCTCTCCGAGTGGAACAGGGCTGGCTGGTGTCCGTACCCCTGTGGCGGTGGCACGGATGCAGGGACCTGCTGGATACATTCTTGCGCCCTGATTTTTAAGAGATGTTGGGGGCTGTTCTGGGGGTGGTACGTGTCAGCACTCTGATAAGGCAAAGACAACGACTGGCGCTCCGAGAGATTCTGTCCCATGCTGGTGCCCATATTCCCAGCATCCCCTTGACTCATATGCCTGAACAACTCCTGGAATTCTTGCTGCTGCTGCTGCTGCTGCCGCCGTTTGATGAGCTGTGCAAATTCTGCCTGGGGCAGCCGCATGTCCGTGTGCCCCGTGAGCGAGTGCCGGGGGGAAAGCAGTCCCTGGAGGATGTGCGGTACCTGCTGGTGTCGGCTGTAGTCGGGAGGTGTCGGGGACAACAGTGCCTGCTGTAGTGCCGATGCCGTGTAGTGCTGCTGCTGCTGATGTGCGTTCGGAGGGAAATTGGGGTACTGGTCAAGCTGCGGGACCTTCAGAGCTTGCTGGGCTGCAGGGAACCCGACCCCTCCCGACGGGCTGTAGTTGCTGGGGGAAACGCGGGGCTGCTCCGGGAACAGGTGGGGGTGTAAGTGCACCTGGTCGTAGTTGGTGGGGGGATACCTGTTCACGTTCAGACTGCAAGGACAAGGAAAAGGACAAGTGACCGCACTGCTCAGCGCGAGCCAGAGCTGCTCCCGCACGGGAGGGGCTTCCCCAGGCACGTGGGACAGCAGCCCTGGCCTGGCTCAGCAACTCCTTCCCAGGGACGGGGAGGGAGTCCAGACTGGCAAGGACACCAGGCCTCACGCCGAGATTCCCGCTCCCTCCTCTCCTCTCCTCTCCGCCGCGCTGCCCTGAGCCGGAGCAGGCAGGGAGCGGCCCTCACCTGTGCGACTCGGCGCTGTCGGCGCTGAGCTGCTTGGACAGCTGCCGGTGGCCGTAGCTGAGGGAGGCCATCAGGTTGGCGCGGTGCTGCATCTGGATCTGGCTGGCGCTGGGGCTCAGGGACATCCCCCGCGCGTGCGACGCCAGGCCCTGCCCGCCCACGGAGGCCCCGGGCAGGAGGCTGCTGCCGACCATGTCCCCGGGCTCCTGCACTTGGATGGTGACCTGCTGGGGCTGCGACTGCTGCTGCTGCAGGGCCAGGCACGTCAGCCCCATGGCCGGGGGAGGGGAACAGTTACCCGACTGCGGGAAGATTGCGTTGTGGGATGGCATCCCTTGGAACTGGGACTGGGAGGCAGCACCTACAAGGAACAAAGACCCTCAGCACTCCTGCCCGCCCAGGGCGAGGCTTGGGAGCGAGATCTGCTCCATTCCCCCAAGTGCTGGACACGGCTTGGATGAACCTGGTCTAGTGAAAGGTGTCCCTGCCCATAGCAGGGGGCTGGAAAGGGATGATCTTTAAGGTCCCTTCCAGCCCAGCCCAGGCCATGATGCTATGATTCATTCCATGACTCTGGGCTAGGCTGGGAGCCCAGTACGTGTCCGTATGGGTGCTCTGTCATGCTGTGCCAGCGTGCAAAGGTCACCGCCAGAGCCCCTTGCACCAAAACAGAAACTCCGCGGAGCTGACAGTGATTTGCATAAACCCGAGAATATCAGCCCTTCCTCCCCACCCCCGGGAGCGATAAGTAAGGATCTTGTGACAAGGAACCCAACAGCACATTCCAGCTGGCAGCTCCTCGTGAGCTCTCGATAACACCAGCCCTTGCTGCCAGATGGAGAACCTTTTACATCATCAGCAGACGGTGCAGGGCCTGGGCTGGGGGGGACGGAGCCCTGGCACCCCCACGCCGCTTCCCCAGGGTCTGATGGGATCTCATGGCCCTGCCCAGCTCCCAGAACCGCTTACCGTGGGGCTGGAGCACGCTGCTGCTCACGGGGGGTGGGCTGCTGTTGGGCTGCCTGAAGAGATGGTTGTTGGGGTGGTTCGGGGGTGGGCTGGATGGCTGGATCCGTAACCTACGCAGGGAAACAAGCACCTTCTCACCATGCCTGCTCCTCGTCAAGATGCTGTCTCAACTGTGAGAACTGATGCCAAACGCTGCCTGTCTTGTTCAAAATAAACACCATAAAGCCCTAGCTGGAGATCCCAAGGTCTCTGCAGCTTGGCTTCTCTTCTGACAGCCACCTCACTTGCCCGAGTCACACAGGGAGCGAGCATGACCTGGTGACTACCACAGAAACCTGGGGACAAGGACACTGCTGGCTCACCTCCTGACTCACTGCACCTGGTGAGACACCCTGCTCTCCTTTCCCGTAACTCAGCCTGCCTCACCTGCAAGTCAGGGTACTGAGGGCAAGGAGGCTGAGCTCACCAAGGGCCTGGAAAGGTGTGAGACACCCAAGGAAGCATGAGAGAGCCTGGCTGCTGAAGTGGCATCTTCAAGCCACTCAAAAGGCAGGACTGTCAATCCTCTGCTCAAAGCAGGTCTGTGCCTTTCAATCAGACTTCTCTGCTTCTAAAGTCCTTCAGATGGAATCCAGCTCAAAGGACCAGGCACACCTGGGAACTGGCTGTGTCATTGTGACTCCATAAACCTCCAACTCAGCCTGGCCTCTCCTGAGTGTGTCACCTCATCCCTGGGCTTCAGGAAGAGTAAAACCCAGAGCTGTCCTGAAGCCATTTCTTTACCTCTGAAGCTGGTGAGTGAGCAGAGCTGGCTGGTTTTCACATGGAGCTTGCAAGGGTGGAGATGGCTGGGGAGGCCGGATACAGTCCTGAACCAAGCACCACAAGAAAACAAGAAGTGTTTTCAGTCAATGTCTCAGTCAGTAAATTTAGAAACACTGCTGGGTGAAGCAGGACATATCCAGATTCACCGAGTGTCAGTCCCTGACTGCAGCCCTGGCTACCACAGCAGCTGTGCAAACATCTCTGCTGAAATCCTTCAGCCTCCCCGCTACAGCAAGCCCAGCAAATCCCCTCCCTCAATCCCCCCGGGACCTGCTCACGAGTTGCGTCTGCAGCAACACAGGAAAACAGAGCTAAGCCTTCAGCAGCTCTGGCTCGGCCTCCACTACCTGAATCTGCTGATGAAGAATCTGATGGTGCTGCTCCTGCTGGTACAACATGTGCTGCTGCTGCGTCTTCTCCAGCGTCCTCTCGTCCATGTGCCCACCGTACATCTTCTGGAGCTGCTCACACTCCTGCAAGGAATCCAGCACGTCCCATAAACGACCTTCTGGTGCACAGCAACCTGCTGTGTGCGGAATGCCACGCTCTGCAGCCCACCCCTCTGAGAAAAGCTGGCAAAGAGAGCCTAATCCATTTTCTTTGACAGAATCAGGTGTGCAGTGACACGGCAAAAAGCCAGGAAAGCAACGGGTGCACGTGACGCCGAGCTGGCACCATTGTGTTCCCTCAATGCAGGCAGCAAGCTCTGGAAACGACACTTCAAGGTGACGAGAGCATCTCATTTGTGCCGTGCTGCAAGGGGAGAGGCCTGTCCTGGGGCCAAATCCTGCTCCAGCCATTGGCAAGTTGTGCCTGGCTGCGCAGGGAATGTCCCACAATACACTCCAGACTCTGGTGGTAGGAGCTGCCCTTCCCTGGGACACCCTGAACAGCCCCAAAACTGCTGCCAGAGGAAATGTGGGAGAGCAGGAGCTGCAGCCTGACAGTGCTGGTGGGCCCCGGAGGGACAGGCAGGACATCCATGGATGGGCACAGTATGATGGCTCTCCCCAGGAAAGAGGGGGCAGGAATCCCCCCAGCTGCAGGAGAACAGCTCGTACATCCAGAGGACACTCGGGGTTTGCTGCAGTCACACAGAGCAGAAACAAATCCTCAGCTGCAAGGTCCCCACCGTGTCCCTCAGCCTTCCGTGTAAAGATTCCTCTTTTGCTTCCCGCAGCAGCAAGACCAAGGCAATAAGAATTCCTTGTGGAGGCTGTTTTGAGGACCCCCACCCCTCTCTCACCTGCTGAAGCTGTTTGATGCTGCTGTTATTGCCCATCTTCTCCAGGTGGGCTTTGAAAGCCTGGATGCTGGCAGCCCCGTCGGAGAAGCGCCGGACCGGGGAGAAGCGCTCGGTGGGGAGGTGCAGAGTGTTGGAGTCCTTGTAAATAGAACTGAACACAGGGGAAGGGGGTTAGTGACGTGACACCAGCCAAAACACCAACTCCAGTACAGACATTCCATTTCCACCAGCCTCCCAGCTCCACACTGGGCCTCAGAACGGGCACATCTGAACCAAGCTGCGCCCACGGCACCACGAGCACTTCCCCTTCACAATGAGTTTTCTTTGCCATCAGAGGGAGCCAGATTTTTGTCAGGAGCTGTTTTCTCCCAAAGCTGGGGCTCCCCATTATCACTGAGCTCCTGCCCTGCCATTAGGTGCCACCTGTGTTATCATGAGCAGAGATAACCTGGCATACACCCGTCACAACGTGCCTCACAACAAACTGGGGCTCTCTGCCTGCCCTCACGGCTTCCGGGCAAGTGCTATCTGTGGAACCTGGTTTCTGTGCAAATCACAGAAGCACAGAATGGTTTGGGCTGGGAGGGACACCTTCCACTATCCCAGGCTGCTCCAAGCCTTGTCCAACACGGCCTTGGACACTTCCAGGGATGGGGCAGCCACAGCTGCTCTGGGCACCCTCTGCCAGGGCCTCACCACCCTCACAGGGAGGAATTTCCCCCATTAGTAAAGGATTTCTTTTGTAAAGATTCTCAAATGCCACCTCCAGAGCCCAGCAAGCAACACTTAATGCCCAGGCTCCAGCAGCAGCCTTTGTCTGTGAGCTCATGGAGATGTGGCCTTTACAGCACCTCTGACACCAAACCCAGCAAGAGCCCACCCGCCTGCAGCCGGGGTGGTCCTGAGCTCCAGAGGTCACTCTGAGGGCCTGTTCCAGGCTCCCCTTGTCACAAGGTGACTGATGCTGGACCACTTCCAGCACGCTGGGTTCAGCTCTGTCACTGTCTCTGCCTTAGGAGGACATAGTTCAGTTTCCTTCCAAGGAAAGAGCTGTGCTCCTGCCCTTTGATGCCATCCCATCCATTATCCTGATCCATTTGTTCTCCTGTTGCATTGACGGGAAGCAGAAGCTACAGATAAAACCATGCTGAGTTTCTGAAACCCGCGTAGGCAAGGCAGAACAGCCGCACTTCCCTGTACAGCTGTACTTCAATTCTGCTTTCAGATATTTAACGTGACAAAACCAGGGGCTACATAAGAAGATACATAAGATGGCTTAAAATAGATTAAGGGCTAAAATAAAACCCGCCGGCCATTCAATAATGTGGTTTATTTACACAATGACTGCTAATTTCTGTGCCAGGTATGTCAGGGACTCACTGTGGAATGAACACTCTGTTTAGACCATGGTCAGATGAAATTTCCGTGATTTCACAGGAAAAACACAAAACAGGCTCACAGCACGTTACGACACCAAGAGTGGAATGAGCAGATACCACCCTGCCCATGACGAAACAGCTTCAGGAGTCCGGAGCCAAGAGACAGAGGTGACACCAACATTATTTACAGGGTGAGTGTGTTTAAAGTCTTGTAAAAATTCCGTTGCTGCTGTGCGTGAGGGACCCGGCTTACCTTTGGGATTTGCAGCAATCCTGAAAGCAGGACACAGCACATTCTGCTTGTTTTGCAAGCTGCACTCCTCTTCCTATCAAGCTGTGGCCCCATTTTTCCCCTCCTGCTCTTCCCATCCCCCAGGCACCTCTGAGGGAGTAACTTGAGGGCAGAGAGGTGCTTATCTTGGTTTTCCAGAGCTCCAGCGTGGCACTAGCACTGTCTCAGTCTGCTCAGAGTTCACCTGTCCCTGCTGATCACATCAGTGCTCAGCTCAGCAGGTCTCTGGCTCCAATAAAAAGGGCTTTGTCAAGCCTGCCAGTGTGAGCTGCCTGAGGGGCTGAGCACCAGCACCAGCCTGGCCTGGCAGCCACTGCTTTCCCAACAGGCAGCAAACTCCAGTGTGCAGCTGGTTTGCTCCCAGCACTGAGAGGTCAGAGCACTTTAAAGCATTTTTTAGGAGGGGTTTTTTTCGATTAAGAGGAATTTAAGCTCCCTCTGTGGCACAGCAACTCCGGCTGGCTGCTGTGACAAGGACTCTGTCACATTAACACCTCTCCATCAGGACTGTCCCTCCCACACATCCTGAGTGTGTTTAGATCCAATCCAAAGGTTCCCTCTTTCCCAGACACTGGGATTTTTTTTTCCTTCCCCACCCAGATTCCTTTCCTCACATCATTCCCAGCAAGGGTTCAGGTGAGAAATAAAATTACTCTCGAGGAGCTTTGCAAAGAGACTTTGCAGTCAGAACACACAACTCTGGTGCAGAACAGTGAGGGTTTTAAGCTCTGCTGTGGATGACTCTTGGTGCAATGTTTTGCCTGCATCTGCCTCCAAAAATGTTCTGTAGCAAATCTGCTACCTTGATGCCTACCATTACACAGGGAAAAGCTTTCCTCTAAGAAAAAAACAGCTTGTTCCCAATATTTCTGTGATGGCAGCCATTCCAGCAAATCATCTCCAGCCACAAAAGTGGGACTGGAGGGAAGAGCCAGCTGATTCCTGCTGGTCCCTGCAGGCAGGGAGCCCGTGCCAGAGTGGTCAGACACCCTCTGCTCTGTGGGTCTGCTCTTTGTCCCTGTTCCTCCTCCTCCTCCTCACCCCTCCCTGCCAGCGGGATGTCCTCAGTGCTCCATTCCAGGCGCCACCTGGGCAGGATTCCTGGCACAAGCTGCCCGGCCGGCCGGTGCCGTTACTCACCGGTGCTGGTCGGGTCCCAGGTGTGGAGCCCAAGCCCGGGGTCGGAAGGACTGCTGTCCTAGCTGCCTCTGCAAGTCTGGAGGGATTTCAGCTGTAGGGTTGGTCATGGCCAGAGTGTGCCTTTTTGACCTATTTGCCAAGTATCTGCAACAAGCAGGAGCACATTTTATAAGAGACTGACGGGAGTACTCCGAAAACAGGGAGCGTTAGATAATCCAGAGAAAACGGGAAGGAAGAAGCTTGTGCAGTGCTCAGAACACGCCACGGACACGCTGCCCGTGCCCGTCACAGCACTGGCTCCCCAGTGCTCTGGGGACAAGTGTCGTTTCAGCTGCTGGTGCTCCGCTGCGAGCCTCGGAAGGAAAGAGGAGCCGTTCGCTCTTCCCAGCAGGAAAGCCACGTTCCACCTCAAGGGGAATGCTGGTATATCCCTTCGGGAATACCCAGGTGACCACCTGCCCTCAGCGTGGATTCGCTCCCCTAGAGCAGGTCTGCCTGTCTCTCGCAGCCCGGGGAGCCACGGCAGAGAGAAGCCAGCAGGAGCCTTCGCTCCTCACACCGACCCTGGGACCTCCCGGGTCCACCTTGTCCCGGCAGGGGAAGGGTGCGAGGGGCACCCCAGGCTGCCCGGGGAGCCTGAGGAAGGGCTGGGCTGCGGCAGGGCTGTGCCAGCCCGGTCCAAGTGCGCCATCTAGTCCCTGCTCCGCTCCGGGAAAGCCGGGAACGGCCCGGGATGCGCAGGGAACGGGAACCTGAGCAGCGAGAGGAGCTCCCTCTGGAGCCACCAGCACCAAGGCACCAAGGCTGGGCTTGCCTCTCACGCCAGAGCTGGGAGGCGACGGCTTAAACAAAAGCCCGCTCTGCACTAGAAAAGAGCTGCAGGTGTCCTGCAAACCCCCCAGAGACCGGGGAGGGGGAACTCGGAGCCTCTGCTCCAGCGAGGATGCGAGGAAGGGCCAGGCAGTGCAGAGAGCTGCTGCCTGCCCCGCTGTTCCTGGCACAGCCAAGCCCAGGGCAGGGGATGGCAGAGAGGGGCTGAAGCCCCTGCCCGGGGCTGGCACTGCAGCCAGAGCCGTGCCCGCTCAAGGCCGCCAGGATGAACGCCCGCGTGTGAACTCAACCCTGCGGCAGCTCTGGTAACCAGGCCAGGCACCACTTGGCCAGTGACACCTGCGAATCCTCACCTTTGCTCTTCTCCCCGCAACTGCCCCTGGGAAGCAGAAAGAGCAGCAAGCGCTACGGACCTGCCCAAACCCAGCCTCTCTTTGCTGCTGAAGCCACTTAAGCAGAAGAAGCAGGTTAACAGTGCCGTGGTGCCCCGCCAAAGCCCGTGCCATTAGCTGTTTAAGAATCACTTGATGCAGACAGGGAAAGTTTCCCAAAGAGCTTTACTGTTGTGGTTTGCTAAGATCATTTTATTTCAGCCCTCCAGGGAACAATCCAATCACGAGCTCTAACAGCGTTTCGGGTGGAAGAAAGGTTCCCAAAGCTCAAAGGAGATGTGACTGTTCCCTGGAACAGAGAGAAGACTGCGCTCTGCTTTCAAGGTCAGATTAAGGAGGGCAAAAGCTGCTCACTGGTGTCTGCAAACAGAGTATTTGGGGCAGTGTTCTGAGAAGCTAAATATTTGCATCTGTCCCTGATGTTAATGCTATTTACCCTTCTCTGATGATACTGACATGTCGCAACACAAGGGGGTGGAGAGCAAGTTAGCCCACAACCTGGATGGTGCTTTTTCAAGGCCATCTGGTGGAAGAAGAACATGTGCTCTGAAAGAACTAAGGGCAGCACTGTCGAGAGCAGCGAAGTGACCTTTGAGTCCAAGGGGACTTGGTTTTCAGTGGGATCTGAACATTTCAGTGCCTTGCAAAACACTGCACAGGGGTTTCAGAATGTTTCCAGCTGAGCTAATGCTTTAAAGGCTCAACCGAAACCTTCACGTTTAGAGCAGTGAAAATCTGCCCAGGTAAGATGTCCAGGCATCCCCTTGCCAAGAATGAGATTTATCGTGTTTGCACAGCCAAAAAGACCACTTGCTGTCTGAGGACATTATCGGCCCTAAATTAAAACTTTTAATGGCTGTTGAGGCTATTATTGAGGCTACACGTAGACTTTCTAGGCTGAGGTAGGCAAAAGGAGTCTCAGTGCACAGTCTGTCACTGCTCACACCCACTGTTCCTCGGGGGCACAGCTGGCCAAGGCTCTGCAGCACGACCTGCACCCACCCCAGTGCCACCCTGCCTGCAACAACCCCCAGTGTGAACCCTCGTGAGCCCCTGAGGAGTCGCTCCCTTACCCAGGTGATGACCTGCACAAAGGGGGGATCCAGAAAGCTCTTCCAGTTTGAGGTAAGAAGCAGGAGCACCCACCACACGTAGTGCCCAGCTGGTTAGCAGAGAAGAAACTATGCAAAAGCTACTAAGAAAATGTTAGCAAGGCCATGGTTAGTGTGTTCATGGACTGAGAAAGTACAAGCACATTCTACCCACTTCTACAATGTGTTTGGAGCAGACACAGAGAACAGAAGTTCCCAGCCTGAGAGCTAATAATGCTTTCCTTATTGGAGCAGACTATTTTAAGGCCTGATGCTAAAATTAGCAGCTAGAGGTACCCGTAATTCCAGCAAGCTCACTTTGTTTGAGGCATCAGAGTTGGATGTTTACTGCATGTCTTGATACAAAAGCTGCTGCACTGGCACCCAAGGCCACAGAGGAGATCCTCCCACCTCCAGCACTCAGCAGGGAGGGGAATCCCTCAGCACTCGCTTGGCAGGTTAGTGTGGATCGCATGCTGGTGCACTCTAAGCAAAGGAATTTAGCAGCTCCAAGAGTTTCTGGAGAACCTACTGCTCAATCAGCTACCCATTTCAGGGGAATCCAGCTTTGCAAGCACCCAGTAGTGCCCGGGGAGTAACTGCATACAGTGATCAACACCCACAGGAACAGGAGAAGTGTCGAGCCTTCACTGTAAATCAACACTGGTGCCCCGATGAGGTGGCTGTGTTTGAATGAGCTCTGGAACAGCCCAAGGTGAGCCTCGTGGAGGCAGGAAGGGCAAACGTTAACAGAGTGGAAGTTACCTCTGCACAGCTTCCTGATCCGGCTCCCCATCGGAGCTCTCCTCGTCCACAGGGGTGACAGCTGGGACAGCCTGCGGAGAGAAGCCACAGCTCAGGACACCCAGCACAGTCCCCTCCGCACAGGGACACCTGATCTTCCCAAACACGCTTCCACAGGGGTGTGTGTTGGCTCCTCTGCAGCACCAAGGAAACCTGGCCAAGAACCCCTTCCAACATTCCTTCCCCGGTCCAACTGCCTGGGCAGGGCTGCTGCTGCTCGGAGAATTCATTGATACAGACGCACTCAGGGCGCGAGAGCACGCCTGAATGCCTGAGATGGACGCCTGAGTTTTCTCCATGAGATCAGCAAAGGACAAAAGCAACCACCAGAAAGTGCACAAACACTGTCAGCTCCAGAGAGGAATACACAATATACCTGCCAGCTCCAGGAGAGCACAGCAAGTCCTGCAAGGGGGAGCAGGGGAACCTTTGGCAGCGAGCAGGCACATCCCTGCAGCGCTGGGCCTGCTGTGACCTGGGCACAGGCACCTCTGCCTGCGGGAGGGGATATTTTTAAGCACTCTGCCTCCCCTGTGCTACTCACTGGCGTCATGGTGACGAGCGGCGAGGGGCCCCGGGGCCGCTTGAGCAGCTGCTGCGCGTGCAGCTGGATGTTGGCCCCGCCGTCGGACGCCCGCCGGCCCAGCGGGCCCATCCCGTTCAGCAGCTGCAGGGTGGGGGGCTGCAGCAGGGACTGCTCCTGGAACACACACAGCACCGTCACCCAGCCGCCCAGAGCCCGAGGTCGCACAGCAGGAGAAGACAAGCCCTCTGGGATGTCACCAGCATCTCCGAGTGACGTGGGGCAGGGACGGGCAGGGTCAGTGGGTGAGCAGGGTTTAACTCTGCATCTCCTTGCACGCTGCTTTAGCTGCCAGGCAGGCTGCAACCTGCAGCTCAAAGCCAGGCAGCACAGTCCTGTTTCTCCCCAGCCCATGCTTTAATTTCATACTGCACTGCTCTTTCATCCTTCAGCTTTGTCACAGAATCACAGAATGGCCTGGGTTGGAAGGGCCCTTAAAGCTCGTCTCATTCCAACCCCCGCCATGGGCAGGGACGCCTTACGCTGTCCCAGGTTGCTCAGAGCTCCATCCAGCCGGGCCTTGGGCACTTCCAGGGATGGAGTATCCACAGCTTTTCTGGGCAACCTGTTCCAGCGCCTCACCACTCTCACAGTAAAGAATATTTTCCTAATATTTGATCTAAATCTACCTTAGACAACCAATTGGAATCATACATAAAGAGAGTAATTCTTGAGGCTTATGGAGTCCAAGGAGTGCCAAACAGAGGGAGCAAGTGTGGGCACAAACACCCCTCCCACGTGGCAGGGCACAGAGCACAGCAGGGCTCACGGGCAGTACCTTGTACTCCAGCTGCCCCGTGGGCTGCAGGTTCTGCCTGGGCAGCACATTGTGCATGAAGTTCACATTCGGGGTCACCTGCAGGAACGGAGCCTGAGGAGTGACACGGGGGAAGCCAGGCAGGAGCTTCTGCAGGTCTTCCATGACTTCCGTCCTGTGCAATCACATTTGAAGAGGGGAGTTAGCCATGATGTGAGGAAACCCCTGACAGACCCAGAAAACCCAGCATCCCTTCACAAAAAGCTTCTTACTGCTCTGAAAAATGGTGACACAGCAGCCAAGCCGCTCTTTGCTTTTTTCCCCTACATGCTGAGATTTCCCAGAGTTTTCTCTCGGCATTAACCTCGATGGCATTTATCAGAAAAACTTCACCTTGGACATGACAGCAGTGAGCTCAGGTGAGACACTTGCCTTGACCAAAAGCACAGCATACCCAGAGCTGATCAGGAAGAGCAGGAGGAAAGTACCTCACCCCCACCTAAAATACTGACCAAGCTGTGCAGGGGGACTGGGACCTTTAAAGGAACACCCAGGAGGACCACAGCCACGTGCTGGGAGTGAATGTCCAGGTCAGACTGCAGTACTCACCGTGGGTCAGCTACTCCCACTGTGTGCCTCCTCATGGAGAGGTAGCGGACCAGAGCCTCGGGTGATGGCTCTTCCCCTTCATCGCTGTCCAGGTTCATTGTTCCATCAGTCTGGGCAGGACAAACATTGGAGATGTTGAAACACAACATGAGGATCAAAGGGAAGGCTTCAATGTGAGCCAGAAAAAGAGCTTGCAGGGGTCACGGGGATGTGCCTCACCTCCACAATTTGGTTCTCAGGGTTGATGAGCTGGACTTGGGGCACGTTGATGTTCATGGTGTTGCCTGTCTGTTCTGTCTGCTGAGTGGAGAGACCAGGATCAGAAGACACAAACACAGCACTGCTTTACAAACACTGCTGGATTAACACCAGCCCTAAGCACCTGGAACAGAGAGGTGACCTGGAGCCAGTGAAGAGCTGTTTATTCTCAAGGGGTTGCCTTGTTTACCCCCCTTCCTTCTGTACAGGGGCCAGGCAGGGTCCGCTTCTCTTCTGCTTTCCTTACGACCTGGCCTCTCCCAAAGCAAGTGCTCGCTGCTCCAACAGCAGCACAAGGTGGGGAAGAAGCACCCCACAGCAGCCCTGGCCTGGGAACTCCAGCTCCCAATAACTCCCTCAGTTCCTTCCCCTCTGTCACTAAGCGAGCAGGAGACTGTCTGAAGGGTGTTCGGCCAATGCACAAACTGTTCCTAACCTCAGGATTAGGGCACCCTAAACGCACACCACATTCTCAGATGAGGAAGGTTTTGACACTCTAGCCAGGATGTGGACACCCACGAGCAAGTCTGGGTTTAGCAAGTAAGGGACAGGCTGGCTCTGCAGCGCTGGAAGAACACTGGCAAAGGGAAGGCACCTGGATGTTGGCCGAGGTGGGGAAGGTGATGGTGCGCGGGATGCTGGGCGAGGGCGCAATGCGCAGGTTCTTGTGCCTCTTGAGGCGGTCGCAGAACAGGCTGTAGATCGCGCTGTAGTGATCGTACGCGTCGGCTCGCAGCGACTGCAAGGCAAAGGAGGAGCGGTCACTCCTTCTTGGCCAGCGATAAAATACATTTGATACTGTGCTTCAGCTGCCTCAGACACAGCCACTGATCAGCAAGAGGAGCAGGCAGGACACGCCAGGCCTCACCTGCACCGTGCGCTCCTTGTCCAGCCCCATGTCCGCCATGGCCAGCAGCACGTCCTCGTTCAGCGGCTCCAGCTGCCTCTCGGTCTTCAGGTGCTGACACTCTGCTATCAGCTGTGAGGGCACAGGCACAGAGTCAGAGCTGACATTCCCAAAGGCACAGCGATGACTCACAGCGCTCCGAAGAGCCCGAGCACCGGGCTCTGGCTGCAGCTGGTGTGAGGTCTGCTGGCAAGCGATCCGAAATCCAGCGCCCCAAGCTCCCAATGCCGTGGGGGAAGATACAAAAACGTACGGAGATAAGGAGTGATGTGGGAAGCAAGGCCAGGAGACACAGAAAAGGGAAAGGTCACGCCTGAGAATGAGTGTTCCCAAAGAGCAGAACCAACACTGCAGCACCACGTGCCCAGAGCCCGTTTGAGTCACTGAGCAGACCCTGCTCGCCGCTGCTCACCCTGTCAAACTCTGCATCGGCCTCCCCCAGCTTCATCCACTTGTGTTTGCAGATCTGCTCCATGGAGAGCCTCTTGCTCGGGTCCAGCACCAGCATGTGGCGGATCAGGTGTTCGCACTCTGCCAGGGAAGAGAGGCCGGGTCACCCGCGGGGAGGGACGCGGCTGCTGCAGCGTTCCCTTCCCAAGCAGTGTGCTCCCCTCTGGGCAGCCACCTCACAAAAATGCTGCTTCTCTTCTGCACTTCACACCCGCTGGGTCCCTAACGTGCCACACTGCTGCAGACATTGATTCCCCCGTGCGAGGAAGCAGGGAAGGGTACACACAGCCCTGTCACCCTGCCCCTCCTCGTCTTGACATGAGTGGCTTTTGGGGGTTGAGAGCAAAGCACCCTTAGAATGTTCTCCACTCAACAGCTCCCTGCGAGTGATTTATCCATCGTATTACACCTGTGCTGACACCAAGAGGGACTGCTGAGGCTCTCCTGTTTAGGCTGGGATCTAAGCTTGCTTTGAAAGCACCATGTTTTAGCAGAATTTTCTGCATGGAGAGAACCTCTCCCCACAGTAAGACAGCAAACGAGGAAGTTTTCAGCTGGGAAACGCCACGCAAAATTATTCCTTAACCTGAGAGCAGGCAACCAAGTACCTACACATGACTCTTTGTTAAGCTGATTTTATATGAAAATTAATCACACGTTTCACACCCAAGATTTATTATTAAAGTGCTCAGAAGTGTTTTTGCAGCAGCAGGACACAAACGCTCATCTCCGACGGGGCTGTTGCTGGAAATTCACGTCCCATAATGCTGTAAAAAGCTAAAACTGAAAGGGGTGTGGTGAAAGCCCCCGCAGCCCCAGCTCCGTGCCCCCTTACCTGTGGACATGAAGAAGGGGATGCGGAATTTGCCGCTGAGCACCCGCGCGCGCAGGTTCTGCAGGGTGCTCCCGTCGAAGGGCAGGGCCCCGCACACCAGCACGTACAGCACCACGCCGAGGCTCTGCGCCCAAAACAAACCCACGTCAGCAGTGCCAAGGGAATCGAAATCCATCTCTGGGCAGCTCATGCTTTGGCACCTCCCCGCAGGGACTGTACGGGACGCAGCAGCCAGAACGCAGTTTTGGAAGCGTTTCTTTGGAAAACGCTTTTTGCTGTGTCAGGGCTTTTCTCCAAGACGTGCATTGAGCACTCGGGAAGCAAAGCCAAACAAACAGAGCAAAAATCAGATCAAACTCAGAGAGAAAGAGGCTCATCACATACCCAAATATCAACCTTTGGCCCATCGTACTCCTTGCCTTCAAAGAGCTCTGGAGCAGCATAGGGAGGACTCCCACACCAGGTTTTAAGGAGCTGGCCAGGGGTGAAGATGTTGCTGAACCCAAAATCTGAAAGAACAAAGAGAACCGATGAGAGGAATGTGATTCACTCCAAGTGTCCTGAACAAATGGTACTTCAGTAACTTGCTGAGTCTGGTACAGTCACGTACAATCCTGTAATGGGTAACTGGTACACAGACACTTGAAACGGAATCACTGAGGTTGGAAAAGACCTTCGGGGTCATCAAGTCCAACCTGTGCCTGATCCCCACCTTGTCACCAGCCCAGAGGACTGAGTGCCAGGTCCAGTCTTTCCTTGGACACCTCCAGGGATGGTGACTCCAAACCCCCCTGGTGCCCTGAGGTCTGGGCGGTCCAGCAAGGACAGAGTGCAAAGGGAAAAACAATGGGACTTCCGATTTTTCCAGAAAGCATTACAGGGGCGGCAAACCTCGGTTATGGTGGGCAGCTCTACAAACAGAGTCAAATCCTTCACCAAGAGCAAATAATAAATCCTGGAAGAGAAAGGTCTTCACCTCACAGGCAGCCAACCATCGGCTTATGCGGACACTAATGGCATTCTTTGCTAATTAACCTGCCTCCCCCCAGCTCACAGCTGGGACCTGCATTGCAAAGGGCGAGGAAACCAGTCTGGATCCAAGAGTAGGGAGCTGGTTCTTGTAAAAAGAAAGAATCGTCACTAAATTTCCTTCCTTTTTTTCTCCTCAGGTGAACCGAAGCAATCACAGTCCCAGAGAGGAGTTTGAGGTGTCCTCAGAAGCAGCTCCACCAAGGACTGGTGCCACCAGGGCTATGTGTGCCTGTTTCTGCCAGAGATGTGCCAGCAAGGGGACAAGGGACATTAATGCCCGTGGGCAGGGACCCACGGCAACGAGGCCATTTCCCATGGCACTGGCACCAGCAGCTCCTCGCAGCAGGGAGAGCACGGAGGGCCACGAACACTCAGTTTGCAAATTCTGACCGATGAAAGCAAAAAGTGTCATGGCAAAAAGACACAGGAGAGCTGCACAAAGTGGGAATCTCTTAGGGCTTAAGAAGAATTTTGCTTCAGTCACCAGTGAGAACAGCAGCAGATCTGGGGTGATGCACAGCTGAGTGGTGGCAGTGAAACACAAGAACCCAGAGTTGTGGGAAAATCTGACCGAAAAATGTGTATCTTAATACATGTATACAAATGATAAAGGATATTTGAGGTTTAAAGGCACAAAGGATTTTTTTCCATCTCCTGAAATAAATACACATTCTGCTTGAAAATTCATCTTTGTTTTTATCTGCTCATTTCTCTTTACAGCCCTTTATCTGTAGTCATCCAGAAAGCATTGTTTTCCTAAATCCTATAAAGCAACATGTTTTATCGAA
This sequence comes from Callaeas wilsoni, assembly GCA_013398955.1. Lineage (NCBI taxonomy): Eukaryota > Metazoa > Chordata > Aves > Passeriformes > Callaeidae > Callaeas > Callaeas wilsoni. Next base: position 32,344 of record VWPU01013468.1, read on the forward strand.
CACATTCCAGATTACCCAATATTACCAGTTAATTACCAATTAGTTACCAGTTCCACGTTGAATTCCAAGTGAGGATCACCAGTGATGGCCAACGCCTCCGTGCCAGAGGCAGGCAAATCCCACCGGCACTCCCCAGAATGCACTCACTGGCGAGTCCGTGCTCCCTCTTGCTGCTCTCCTTACAGGGCTTTCCATGACCTAATTTCAGGTGACTCCTCTCCTCCTTTGCACAGCATCTGCAGAACCCAGCAGACCACCTGGTGCTGCTCCTGCCAGCTCAGCTCCAGGGAGGCACAGCCGAATTCCTTCTTCCCACCCCTTTGCAGGGAGGAAATTCTCACCGTGGAGGTGACTTATGCATGTGGAGAACACCTAACGCAGCCTGTTCCTGTGGAAACACCTGGAGTACAGACCAGGCTGCTCCAACCCCACCTCAAAACAGGGCAGAGATGGTAAATGCTCTTTAAAAGCTCTGTGGTACCAAAACAAGGCACTTACACGCCCGTTGGGTTTTTACTGTTGGCAGTGAAGCCATCTAAACCTCCAGTCAGCCTTTGGAGGACAATTCCAGGGAAACAGCACAGAGCTGCACAATTGCCTTTTCCACCTCTGCAAGCTTTTGAGCTGCTGTCTCACCTTCAAAGCAGGATGTGTAACGAGTGCCTGAGTTACGGCACCGGAGCCGGCAATAAACGCTGCAGCGCTGGATGTATTTCCCAACACACAGGTTTAGACATAAACTCCTTATGACTGTGGAATTTTGGCACTTCCCATACATTGAGCAAGCTATCCTGGCTTAGGTGCTTTTATTTGTCCTTGCAGGTACACGAGTGGGCTTTGAGCACCTTGGGAACCACCTGTATTTTCCAAGGAGCGCAAGCCGGGAGCAGCTGCAGCCCTGCGCAGGTGAGAGGCCTGAGGTGTTCCCCACTCTGCGGCACAGGTCACAGCGAGTGTCAGCAGCAGGGGCAGGGCTGTGCCATTCCAGGGCTGTGCCATTCCAGGTCCATGCCATTCCAGGGCTGTGCCATGCCAGCTGGCAGCACCTCGGCTCGGAACAGACACGCAACAGCTGCTCCTGCACCCTCCTCTGCTTCCTGCAGATTGGTCGGCTGGGAAACTTCACCCCTTCCACATCGTGTCGAAATTCATCCAGGGATTCACAGCTCTTTTGGACAGGGAGAGGAGGTGGGGAGAAGGGAAAAGGCAGAGTCTGTCCTTCGGGAACGGGGCTGGCGGGTCCCAGAGCTCCTGCGCTCACCCTGCGGCTGCCCCGATCTCGGGATGCAGGCTGTCCCTGCGAGAGCCGCTGCCCTGCCCTGCCCTGCCCTGCCCTGCCCTGCCCTGCCCTGCCCCTCCGGGGCTCCGAGGGGCACTGGGGCTGCTGGGCTCTCCGGGGAGCCGGAGCCAGGCAGCTCCGCTGCCCACGGGCACTGCTCCCAGGCTGGAAACGCCTTCCAGATCCCACCTGCGCTGCGGCGCCGAGGTCAAGGCTGGGGAAAACAGCAGGGCTTTAAAAACCCAGAGAAAGTTCACAGGAGGATTTGAAAACCTCAGAGCAACTAAGCACAAAATCTAAACCAAACAAAAACACAAATTACAACTTAAATAAACTTCCTTAAAATCTATGGCCAAGGAGATACATAAATCCAAATCCTCAGGGAGCGATCAGGTCTCATTCCACAAACAGATGCAGAGGGAAAGAGGCATTTTGAACAGCAAGGTGAGTCACAATGATGTGATACGGGGAAAATATTTAAAAGAAACATCTCTGCTACAAAACAGCAGGTCCAGTCCCTCAAGTTTCCTTGGAGCAGAGCTCAGGGAGTGGCTTCAGTCTCTGCCCAACAGGGATTTCATCCTCAGGAGGGGAAGGAGCAGCCGACTCTTGCAGATGAATGCAAAGCAATGCATAGATCAGATTCCTCTCCGAAACCATACCCCAGGAAGGCCGGGGTGTTTAGCAATCATCAACTCCTGGCTGAACTCTCCAGCTGGGAGCACAGGGAACGCAGTGCCAGCAGCTACTGACTCAGACTCTGAGAAGGTACACTGGAGAAAAAGCATCCATGGGAAAAATGAGAGCGAGGGTCACAGCAGCGGGATCTCGCTGTTTACGGAAAAACAGTGCGGCAGCAATCAATCAAAAACCAACCCAAACAGCGACCATCAGAGAGACCAGCAGCACTGGCCACCCCAGGGCTGCAGGCTGAGAGCCGGGACCCGCCTAATGCCAGGCAAGGGGTTTAAAGCTGCAAATGGACATCAGGAGGAAAGTGCCAGAAAATCTGCACTGATGAGAGTCTGGAAAGCTCCAAAGTTTGAGTTAGACATAGTTAACGGGTTTGGCAGTGAAGGTTCAGCTGGTTCTCCACCAGTGTATCTGGTGTGTGCATTTCTCCTGGGAGGTCTGCTGTGAAGCAGATCTGTTGCTATCACTTCTTTTTTTCTTTTGCTCTTGAAACAATGGAAGAACTGGTGTCAAGTTGTAATTGATGAGTTATAGGGAGAAAAGTTAACACTTGGAAAATCCTATACCATAAATCAGCTTTTCCAGGCTACTTTTCAAAGCACTACAGCATCTTCCTGCCAAGGCAAACACTGCCACCACCAGGGTGGGGACTATCTCCTGGAGTCATTCTGGGAGCACAGATTTGGAAGGAAAATAGTTTCCAACTCCCTTAGATAAAAAAAGGTTTCCACAATTTGCAGAGCTTCTCAGCCTGCTGGACATTTCTCCAGCAAATCCAGCTGAATTCCAGTTTCCACCTGGGTTAGTTTTTAACTTCTCGCTGTTTGCCAGGCACCCTCCCCCTCCACGCAGAGCGGCTTTTTCCCGTGAACACAAGATGGCCTCAAACCATTAGTGCAGCCTTTGCATAAAACACCAGCAAGTGCTGCTCAGAGACCTCCCCAGCAGCCTCTCCCTGAGCTCCACAAGCTCCCCACTCCTACTCCAAGGAGCTGCGCTCCCGCTTCATCAGCGATGCGCCTCTCACTTATCTCCTGCTCCCAGAACAGTGAGGAGCAGGTTATCATCCCCGTGCCAAGGAGGACATGGTTCACACTGTTAAGCACCAGAGGGAAGTCCATACAGTCCATCTCTCCTTCCTATTCCTTCCCCACTCCCTCCTCACAAGAGGAGTGTGAGGGAAGCATTAAGAAATTACTGATGATTTTACCACAAACCGAGCGTTGAACTCTAATCTAACACCTCTGGATGGTACAGGAGAGAACAGCGACAACGAGCTAGACTGTTTCCTTTCTTCAAGATGCTATCAAGACAGAGGAGTTATTTCCCACCTCCCAGAAGTGAAATTGCTCAGACTGAAAAGTTTTGTAGCCCCTAGCACTTAAAAAAAAAAGAAATCAAGTTACAAACTCTTGCAAAAGACAACAAGCTCACCTAGGAAGTCTGTTAGGAGAGGGGGCAACCAAGTGCTTCCCAAAGGTGCTCTGCTGTGCTCTAGGCTCTGGCAGAATTAAATGCTGAGTACGAGATCTACCACTTCCAAAGGCCGTGGAATGAGATGACCAGGGCAGAATCACAGAATATTCTGAGTTGGAAAGGACCCACGAGGATTGAGTCCAGCTCCTAAGTGTTAAATCTTGTTGGCTCAATTGGTCATAATCCCACCAAGCCCAATAAAGTCCAGCGCAGTCAGTGTCCCCCAGAGCTCAGCCAAGGCTCAGTCTCACGGTCAGAGCACCACAGCCATGCAGCTCTGTGTTAGGTCAGGACAGAAGTGCCCAAGGAGGAAGCTCTCTGGAAGGGCAGCTAGTGACAAAAAAATCCCACCGCCCTGCAAAACTCCAGGAGCAGGCAGTGAGGGCCTGTGTTCAGCGACTTCAGCTGCTCTCCCTGCAGGGAATAAAACCCCAAAGCACTGAGGCCGCTCTGGCTCTGTCACACCACATCGTGAATGATTCCAGGAGTGCAGTTTCCCCTTCGCTGCTCCACCATCCACCCTGTCATCCCTGCTTTGCCATTCCTGCTCTCTCACCTAGCCTGACCTGCTCTGAAGGAGCCCTGAACCAGCAGCAGGACTCAGAACAAGGTCAGTTTTGTGACTCTCACCCATCACCCAGAGGAGTGAACGCCGCAGCGTCTGCAGCCTGGGAAGCCAAACCTGCCTTTTTTTCCTTCTTCTTTTACTTTGCACTACTTGAAGGCAGATATAAATCTCCCAGCTATAACCTGGCAGTTTCAGCTCTGGGCAGCAGGCCACACAGAAATCCAAAGCTTCCTTTAGCTGCACCGCGTTTCCTTCTCCCTGAATACCTGGAAGCAGCCAGTGCCTACATTTATTGACTCCTGAAAGCAGCTGCCTTCCTCCCACACCGCTCAGCTTAGCTCACCTGCTATTTTGATGTTCAGGTTTGCATCCAGGAGGAGATTTTCTGCCTTCAGATCCCTGTGGACTATGTTACGACAGTGACAGAAGTTGACAGCAGCCACAATTTGCTTGAATTTTCTCCGGGCTTCCTTCTCGGCCATGCGCCCGTGGGCCACGAGGTGATCTGTGAGGTGAAGGAGAACACAGGGTTATGGACACAGGGGCTTCTCATGCTCATGGAGAGAGCTGGGGAGGTGGGAACAAGGCAGGCACAGCGTGGTTTGCAGCTCCAACACCATGGAAGAGGCACAAGCAGGGATCGGGCACACCACTGCCAACCAGTCCTCATCTGGGCTGGCCCCGAGTGAAAGGCTTTGAAATTAATTTTATATAGAGGACAGCTGAGGGGATGCCTGGAAAATCAGAACTGTTTTGTACACAAGTGCGACCGTTTTAAAATCTTTTTCTACATCAAAATAAAAATGAAGCTTTTCCAGGCTTTGCCTTCAGTCAGACCCCAAGCCTTGTACCACATCACCTCGAGAAGTGCAGCTTCCTGGCCACGTGCCATCCTTCCTTCCCCCTGGTTTTTCACAGGAAACGTGTCTTTGGTCTAACGTGCCTCGAAGGTAACTCCTGCTGGAACCAGCGAGCTCCCAGGTAGGCACAGCCACAAGCAGCTGCTCACCTCAGCTCTCCAGCCAGCACAGCTACCGCCAGCTGCGGGAGGGATTTAACATCCTCCCTCTCTGAGGATCGCTGCAACAACATCCTTGCGAAATCCAAGAAAGCATTTCATTACAAAAATGAAGCTGGCCTCCACTATGGAAATCTGAGCACTCCCAAATATTTTGCTGAAAGCCTGTACTCTCACTCAAAGGTAGTGTTTGTTGCCAGCTGGGCTTTCCTTGGAAGCCAGCGCCGCACACACGGACAGGAAGAGCCTCTCCAAGAGATCACAAAGGCAGGCACACAGCAGCGACCCAGCTGAAGTCAATCCACTTAAAACCTGGAAGCACCAGGCTCACAGAAGCCACTTCTCACTGTCCCACAAGCGGGGATGGACAGGCAGGAGACAGGCAGCAGAAAAGGCAGAGAAAGGAAGCCTCACTTCAAGAGGTTGTAACTCCTTGGTGGGGCCATCGAGTTGGCCTCAAAACATCTCTGGCCAAAATTAGGCTGAAATAATTCATGTCCCTCCCTGAACTCCATTAAACTGGGGGCTCAATACAGATATCTGTTCTTGAAAATAATAACAATAAATCACTTGTGCAGGTTTCTCATCAGGTGGTTGTGTTTCTCCCCAGTCACCCATTCATTAAAATACCTGCGACATAATTGACTCGCAGTAAATACTAATTACCAAGATCCATCAAAGCAGTTGTGCTGCTCCTGACTGCACAGCAACCTACTTCTGCCTTTGCCCACTCATGTTGTGCAACAGACTCGAGGTGTTTTTCAAAGAACTTGGCAATTAACTCTTATTCATTGGCTAAACTTATTCCATAAGCAAATCTGAACCAGGGCTGGAGAAGGAAAACCATCACCAAGTCAAATCTGACCCTCAGCTCGTGCTCGGCAAAGCAAAGAGACCATCTCAAATTGCCCCGTCGTATTTCATTAAGGCATTTGCATGGTCATAAATTTGTTACTCTAAGGAGACTGACAGCAGAGCACAGCAAGGGCTGCTCCAGTTTAAGCCACTGATCAACAGGTAATAGCTCAGCTCCTAAACAAGGTCATTCACACCTTCTGCTCCGCTGGGATTTGGGAGCCAGCCCGTCCATACAGCAAGTGCCCTTGAAACAAAGCACAAGGCTCCAATCTCTCAATGATTTCCAAAATATTTTCACAGCTCTCCTGCAGGCAAGAAAACAAACCCAGCTACTGCAGCAGGTGTCTTTCTGGAAGGCTCTCCTAAGTGTATTTTTGCCCAAACCAAGTTCACCAGTGCCGGCACAGCCGGTGACACCCGCGTTCAGCTCCGGCACTTGGGGCTCCCCCTGCCCTGTGCCTCTCACCCAGAAAACTCTGCTGCCCCTCTGCCCAGCCAGTCCCGCTCAGGCTGCAAAAAGCCCTTTTTAGGTTAGGCGTGAAATTTCACTTTTCATGAAGAACTGGGAGCGGAGGCCCAGGCTCTGCACGTAGGCACCGCGCTCCGAGCCCACTGACATTTCTGCAGCAGCTCCAGAGGAAGGACAGAAACAATGAGGCTACAGAATACTTCACATACCACCAAGGGCAACTGTATGCCAAAATTAACCATTGAGAGCTTAGTCTGCATAAACCTCCCATGCAGTGGAGGTTACAGAGCTGACCTGAGCGTTGAGCTGGGAGCCAGCAGCCTGCTCTGAGCGTGCCAGAGCACCCAGACCCAGCTGGGCTGCGCCGGCCTCACCGCGCTCCTCGGTGCCCAGCGAAGCTCCTCTGGGTGTCCTCCAGAGAGGGAGGAATGCATCGTTTCACTGCACAACCCTTCCAGACATCGGGCACTCTTCTCTGTGCCTGTGTGAAGCACCTGACGCTGCTCTCTGTGCTAAGAAAACAATCCAGACCCACACTGAAGAAAAATCACCTTTGGTTCAGAGAGCACTGACACACAAGTTTCCACTCCCCGCCTCTGGACAGACGCCTCGTGCTTTTAAGCTGCTTTCTGTCTGGAAAACAAACGCTGACGAAGCTTCACGTCTCCTCTGTGTGTTGGATTAAGTCACATTTCCAGTGAATTTGGTGACCTTGTGATGTCAGAAGCAGTCTGACCTTCTAGAGACGGACACCACAACGTTGTTTAATGTGTCTGCCCAGTTCTTGCTCACAGAGCTCAGGACAAGCGGGCGGGCGGTGGGGAGACAGGGCAGACGTGGTAACCACATGAACCAGATGGTAATTTTCTAAATTTCCTGTGATTTTTTTGTTAATCAACCAAGAACCCGTATTCAGTCAGTGAGAACTGCAGATTATTTACAGTTTTCATAGTAAACGGCTGAAACCAAACCAGATTTTTAGACTATATTCCATCTGACCTCAAAAAAGGACACTCGAGGGACCTGGAACAGAGACCACCCTATGTTTAAAAGGAGACATTCACTTCTTCATGATGTCAAACCAGCGACCCAACCACACGCAAAACACGGAGAGGGACAAAAATAACAATTTACATTTGGTTGCTCAAGCCCACAGCAAACCCAAGGCCTGTCCCTGGTCCCTGCGCGCCGCTACGCAAACAAAGCGAGTTATCAAACCATTTCCAGTAAGAGATGAATCAAAGACTCTTACGGCACAGCCCGGCTGCTGAAGGAGCGCTCGGCCCTTTTACTGGAAGTTTGGATAAACAGGTGGTAGAGCCCTCCCAGGTGCTGACCCGGGATCCCCGCGGAGCTCCGAGCGACACGGACAGGCCAGACATGCGGCCAGCTCTGACTGCCTGGGCCATTTACAGAAAGCATCGCTCTTTCAGCTGAGCATTCTCACCTCTAGCACTGCCCGTGCAACACTGACAGCTCTGTGGCACGGTTTAAGCTTTGGGAAGTTTCAAAAGCGTCAGGGAAGCACCTTAAGATGTGTTCCTTACAAGATGTGTTCCTTACAAGAACTCGCAGTTCACAGTAGCACGATGCTGTAACTCTGGTTCTGTGAGGCTGCACTCAGCCTCACCCTGGGCATTTGGCATCCAGAAAACCACAGCTCTCAGCCCCCCTTACCCTTCAGCACTACATTTTAAAGCCTATGTAATGCAAGTGTTAGGACACGACCAAAAAAAAGATTAAAAAGACTCAGCAGAGGCCCGTTTCACAGAGAATCCCCAGTGGGCAGCAGCAGACACGGTGACAGCGGCTGCACTGCCCACACACCTCGCACGCCACCCCTGCAGCACACCCAGCCATTCCCAACCAGCCCAGCTGCCCCGGGAGGGACAGGCACTGAGATGAGGCAGCGTGCAGGTGAGGTTCTACCCAACAGGAGAGCCCCGCTGCCCAGGCTGCCATCGACTTTCTCTCCACCACACGAGGATGTGAGACCCTCCAGCGCTGCAGATACAAGGACTGCAAGGAAACCTTCCCAGAACGGGCTCCTGCTTCCTCCCTGCAAATTGCTTCCGCTGTTAGAACAAAGTCTTAATGGCTCCTCAGGAAACTCTCAATACAAAAAGCTGAGACCTGAGTTTTCCCCTCTCTGCTCTCGCACTGAGGGCAGTGCCCAAAAATCCTCAGAAGTGGATAGAGAGGCACGACCTCCTGCCTTGGGTCTGGAGAAGCCTCACGCTATTACAGAGCTGGCTGCTCCCAGCTATCAGCGAGGATAAAATGCTGGGCAGCAACATGGAAATTAGCCATGCTAATGAGCTGAATTTACTACAGCAGAAAATCTTTCAGAAAGCAATTAGGTTTTCACTTTGACTCACGCAGAAGGCTATTTTTGTAACCAAAGAATTCATTCCAAGTTTGTATATGAGCTTGCACATAGCTCCAGATTTAAAAAAAGATGAACCCATCTCTGCCAAATTCAACAGAAGAGGGAGAAAAAGTAAAAAGAGATTTATACTTTTCTGCGGTGATACACACCCAAGCCAACTCCAGGACATGCGCAGGTGATTTTGCTGTGCATGGGAAGGTGAATTTCACAAGCCTTTGGAACTGCTGAGTGTGTCCAGCACCATGATTCATATTTGAATAAACAACTGGAAGGCTCAGCAAGTCAGTTTTTCACCAGGCAATCCACACTTCCCAAACATCAGCTGTCACTTGCTTCCCCTTCGGCTGTCACCTTCCCAGGGAGAAATCCAAAGGACATGGACAATATTGACAAGAAGCCATGGCAACCATCTACAGAGGTACTGAGGAACTGGTGGCAGTTTGTAGTGGCTGGAAACCAGCACTTTTCAGCTTTTATTTTCCTTAATTTGGGGCTTCTCTTGCTTCACTAAAAGCTTCGTCTTTTACTACAGCTCAGCTTCTCCTCCAGCGAAATGAGAAGTGAAATCAAAAGTGAATCTTCTGCAATGAGTGACGAGGACAGGGAGAGTGTTCCCAGGAGCTGACGGGCCACGTGTGACTGTCCTCTCTTCCTTGACTGAAGCTAATTCAAGCACACAGGATTTTCCCCCTTTTTGGAAGCTCATATTGGCAAAGCCAGTACAGACCAATGTTGCAAAATCCTGACTCTGTCACCCAGCACAAAATTCCAGCGTATAAGTAAATTCCTATTTCTGTAAGTTTTGCTATTGTTCACCAAACAAATGAATAAATCAGTCCAAAGTTCTTTCAGCTGTGCTGCACAGATACTTTTTTCCCTTTCAAGAACAGCTCCTGTGGTCAAGAACACTCAGCCAAAACTCTCTGAGACAATGGTGCTTGGAAGGGACGTAACCAACACTTGCTAAGATAACATCAGATATCAAAAAGAAAAGACAAGACATGGTTTTGAGCAAAAACACTCCAGCACTGCAGGACTGCCTGTTTCTTTGAAAGCTACTGACACACTCCAACAGTTCCACTATCATCAACAAGGTTCAGTACAACTTGCTGGGAAGCAAACCATTCAGCAACACTAAAATCCAACTGCACGACTATTTCCAACATCTTTAATCCCAAAGTGAGCACGAAAGAGGAGCAGCAGCACCTGTCAATGAAACCCAAAGAAGAAACAGAGGTTATGAGGGTTATTTTTCCATCGAGTTGGTCTCATTTATTCCTTTACTCCTCTTGTCAATGGAAAGTTTGCAGGCTGAAGGGCACCTCTCAGCTGAAACAAGAGAGTGTGGCAGCTATTTTCAGTTTACTGTAGTTGACCAAGTGCATTATCTGATTAAAGAATGCAATAAATGTACTTACCAAATATCTCCCCTCCACTGGCATACTCTGTCACCAAATAAATCATCCGCTCCGTCTCCATAACCTGCACACAAGGGCACAGAAGTGACACATAAGGAGACTGCTGAGTGCAACGAGAAATACCTCTAAAATCACTTTTATTCCTTCTGTAACACATGTAACTGCTTTCATCAAATCCAAACTATAACCTTCCCGTGCTTTCTGGAGCCATGTGGAGGAAAGGACAGGAACTGGGGGCAGTAAGGATGAAACAGCAAGTTTCAAACACTAAATCTGTAACTACACAGAACACTTCACCTGCACCTTCCTCCTCCTGCTCCGTTTCCCCTCCCTTTAGCATTTGCTCCCCGGTCTTGCCCTGTTCCAGCAGCCTGGGAGACTTCTCAGGGCTGCTACCCTGCTCTTCTCCCACCCTAAGAGCCACAAGTGTCACCTCTTCAATATCACATCAAAAGCCTTAGATGGAATAAAAGAGATTTTAAAGTGTTTTGGCTCAAAAAAAAAAAAAAAAGGTTTAAGGAGTAAGTTTGCAAAAAAAGCACTTCCTGAGGACCTTGCAAATGCCACAGTCCCTGTAAGCATCTCACACATGGTTTGGCCAAAGTAGCTAAACATTAACCTCTGTCACTTCTACTGCGTTTTAACTCTCTGGAGTCCAAATAAATACTCGTCTCTCTCAAGCACAGATGGGGAACAGAGTCCTTTATCCTCTGCCCCCATCGCTCTGCTGCACCCTCCTCGCAGAGGGGCACCACCAGGTACCTGTGCAAAGGGCAGACCACATGGCTTCTGCCTCTGGCGGTTTTGTTTGCAGACAAAAAAACGTCAAACAAGCTGGAGAAAAAGTCTGCAAACAATATTCAAAAGCAAGTCTGCCGCCAGTATTGATCCCCTTCCAGGAAAGGGCTGAGCACATCAGCAGGGCCTCGGGGCCACAGGGAGCTGGGCAGGGAGAGCTCGGTCCTGCTCCCGGGTGAGATTTACTCCCTCCCTTAAAGTGAGAAGGGGAACCTGCATCCGGTTTCAACTGGGAAACTGAGAAGCACACAATGGCCATAAACAAGTGGCAGGAGGCCAGCCCACAGCGGAAGCATGATGTCCCAGAAAAGAGAAGGATTAGCTACACTTTCCCCCTGCCCCTCCAATCAAAGCACTTTGAGACCTTGAAAACATAAAAGACTTTCCCAGTTCCACGTAGAAGGAATGGAGGGATAACTGGAGAAAGTGCTGCTGCACAGTGTAGAGTCAAGGGATGGAAACTCCATTGCAGAGTGCTCCTACCTGGTACAACCTGATGATATGTGGGTGGCAGAGCATCTTCATAATCTGAACTTCTCTAAATATCTTCTTCAGGTTCTCTTCATCCAGCTGAGTCTTATCAATGATCTTTATCGCAACCTGGCAGAGGAGAAACAGAAGTTACGGACCCAGCTGCATTACCCACACACCAGCTCCCTGCACCAGGGCTGACAAACCCCAGCAGGGATGGGAATGGGGGGCAGTGTCAGGCTTCTAACAATTGAGGTATTTATTTATCTGTTTTAAACCAGAAGTGCTCTGTAACGCCACACTAATGGAGTTTAAACAAGTCTAAGTGCTTCCAGTCAGCTGCTCTCCAGTCTCCAAGATTTTCCCTCCACATCCCTGGCGCTGGCAGCTCCCAGCTCCTTTGGGCATCGACTGTAGAACCACCAGACTCCAAACGTGGAGACACTTCTGTGCTAAGAACCACCTGTCCTCAAGTTCACTGAGCACCCTGGTTCATCCCCACAGAGACAATAAGGAAGGGAATCTTTTCCGGAATGCCGGGATGAACAGGAGAGAAAAGGCAGAGCGAAACCTTGATGGAGAAAACAGCTGAGAGAAAAAGCTGCTCTGCCTGGCAGAGGAACATCTGCCCTGCTGCTTCTAAATCAAATTTCAGCTTTAAGTATCTTCCTCCCCACCACGGAACACCCCTGCGAGCCAGCAGCTCCAGTCTCGGGATTTGTGGGATGAATTACCATCCCCCAGCAGGTTTTCTCGCTCAGAGATGGCTCTCCCTGGGAAAAGAACCGCTTTTACAAATCTCCTGGTTGCTTTGCTGGAGAGCCTAATTTACACAAGTCCTGCCCAGGAAGGCTGTAGGATCATGCAAAGGCCTGGGGAAGGGCATGCAAAGCAGCACTGCCGCGAAAACCACCGAGGATGCACAGCCAGAAAGATCTGACACAGAAATGCTCGGCTTGTCCCAGACCCCAGAGCTCAGCGGGGACAAGGACAAGTGCTCTGTGCACAGCAGCGTGCCAGGACCACGGGCACAAACCCACAGGGGCACACGACCCAAACACGCGTCCCTCTCCTAGTGCCAGCCCCAAGGGCAGGGCTGAGGGATGCTCTCACAGGCACACACACAACCAAACAAAAGGATCTTTAGATCCTTTAAGGGAATCTTTCTTTAAGGGAACAATCTGAAGCACATGAAAATTAAGCCCCATATTTTATGATCAAATCCCTGCCAGAGCAATAACCGCCCTGCATGTGAGCAGAACCCAGCAGAATCCCGAAAAGGCACCCAAGTACAATAAGCTGTTTCTTTCATCTGAAACCTTTAATTCAGAGCGCAGGAACGCTTCCAGCGTTCCAAGTCACTGAGCATGCTTCCTACAGCAGGACCGGGAGCTGAACGGCAGCCAGGTCTGGCACCCGGCGCTGGGAGCTGCTGGCAGGAGCGGGGCTGGGGCCGAGGCACGAGGTGAAACGGCAGCAGGGCTGCCAGGCACCGGGGCTGTGAGTACCGGGGTGCAGAGCCGGCCCCGCCGGCAGCCCTGGGACGAGCCCGGCGCGGGATCCGCGGATCCGCGCCGCAGAGATCCAAGCACGGCGCTCAGGAGCGCGCTGGGAAAGCTCGGAGAGCCAGAGGGGGACTGGGAAGCACTCTCCGCATGCTTTTCACCCAGGGTTTTCCCGCAAGAACGGGCTTTTGTAAAGCTTGAGCATAAATATACATAAAAGCTAAGAGATGCTTCCTCCGAGAGCAAAGCCAAGATGTCTACCCAGAGACATGAGTCATTTGCAGGCCCAAAGACGTAAATGAAAATCCACAGATCTGGAGTATTCCTAAGCTCCTTACTCATTCCCAGCTCTATATTTGCTCTAAGGAAATCTCATTTCCCAGCTTAATTATATGGCTCGAGCTGACACTCTCGGCCAAGTTCAAGGTATGTAGAGCATCTGATTGCACCCAACTTGGTCAGTAGGGCCAGACACAACAGAACTGAACTCCTCTGGTTTTCCCTGATAACCCGGGGCAGGGAGGACCAGGCTGCCACCTCCCCGTCCCCTCGTGACGCTGCGCGATTTACACCTGGTGAGTGAAACTCCACACCCACAAGACACACAACACCTGGATCGGGAGCAAAGCAAGACAAACAGCGCTCGGGAGATGTTCTTCTCGTGAAGGATCTCATCCCGAGCTCAGCCAAGCGGCCCCAAACCCAAACCCACCCTCAGGAGTTACGCGGAGGAGAGACCTGAAGGGGCTTCTTCCAAATGTTTTCATTCCACACAAATGCCTCCAGCAACTGATGCAACATGAAAGGCAAAAGTCTCCTGAAAAATCCTGGGGAAAGCACCTCGTGCTTCAGTTTCAGGAAATGCAGAGCTTCCTCAGGACCGTGCGAGGGTGGCAGTAGGAAATCCCCTGTGCGCTGGGCAGCAGGGACACGCGGGGAATTTCGGGGACGGGCGCTGATGCTCCACGCGCGGCTCCGCAGGGGAGCTGCAGTTGGTTTGCTCCAGAGCTTTGCTCTTTGGGTTCTTCTGGAAAATCGCTTTTTCTCCAGAGGGAAGGACTGGTTTAAAGCCTTTCCAGAACAGACCGGGTTGGTTTCTCCGTTCCTGCATTTCCTAGCTGGCTAATATTCTCCCTTCCCTCGAAAGATGATTTGGGCTTTCAACAGAAGAGAGACTGGTTGAGGTCCTCGGGTCGCACCAGCCACACTGACTCCATCTAAAGCTCATTTACAAGGGATGGCCACAATGAATTTGGCCCTTTAATTTATTATTTATTTATTTATTGGAGATTAGAAATTGGAGAAAAACAACCAAACAAAAGGATCTTTAGGATCTTTAAGGGAACAATCTGAGCACATGAAAACTAACCTTCCTATTTTATGATAAAATCCTTGCCAGGGCAATAACTGCCCCGCCTCCAAATATTTATTTATTATTTATGCAAAAAGAATCCGTTTCAGGTAGTTAAAATAAACCCGAAACCCCAAAATCGAGTGCATTCCCTCATGCTCACAAACACCACATGAAATACTGAGCAAGATTAAACATCATTAAGTAAAGCACAAACTCAGGCACAAATAGAAGTGGAAGAAAATCATGATCTAAATTCTTAAACAATGAAATACTCTAAAAAAAGAGTCTGAGAAATTAACTATTCTTTTATCAGAAGTTAATGAAGCTTACAGGCAGGAGGATAAATGCCAAGCCTGGAGCATGCATGCTGCTACCAATTAACAAAATGTTCCCGCCACTTGTAAACAGTTCATTTATTCCCTCTTGCATCCAAGTAAAACTTGCACTAGTAATTTGAGGAAGGAATTGTTATTTGGGAGAAATGACAAGTTGCTAAAAACAATTGGTGGAGAGCAGGTAAGGTGTCCAAACTGACACCTGCAGGTCGCCGCGGAGGCCCTGCTCTCCGGAGCCAGGTGCCTCGTCCATTGTTTTTTGGGATTTTTCTTCTGCTGGTGCACTTCAGCTGAACACTGCTCTGTACCCCTGTGATCCTAAAGCTCTGCTGAGTATACGTGCACGCCAGGCAAAAGCCTTGTGGGGAGGAGTGGAAGTTTCAAGCACATGAAAGCAAAAGGGGCAGCTGGGAAATGGAAGGAGGGGCACCGAAACTCCAGAAGGGCAAACGGGAGCACACAGTTATCCCTGACACCAGCACATCCCACTGCACCCCACGGGAGGTCAGGAGGGACAGAAGGCACATGCCAGGCCAAGGCAGCAATCTGGCTTCAGTGCACCCCAAAATGCTCAGAGATGTGAGCTCCTGGAGAGGAGCCCAGGCTGCCCCTCTGCCCTGAGCACCGACCACCTCCTTCAGCCCAGCACATGAAGCCTTGACAATTCTTGCTCTCAAACTCACAGGATTTCCCTAAAATTCCCAAAGTGTAACATAAACAACATTATAAATTCCTATTTTGCTCTGAGATACCAGAGCTAAAGATGCCAAGGTGAGGGGCTCTGAAATGAGNTATAAACAACATTATAAATTTCTATTTTGCTCTGAGATACCAGATTTTCACATCTGGCAGCCCCCAGAGCTAAAGATGGCAAGGTGAGGGGCTCTGAAATGAGGCACAAGGCTTGGAAGAGGAGAGAGGAGAATATCAACTTGCAGGAGTTAAAATTTATATGGACATCTTGTTTCTCAGCTGAGTGTGGATAATAATCCAGACAGACTTCCTTGAATCCGAAGTGCCCTGCCAACAGGAAAGGAAATGAGCTGCTGGGTGCCCAGGCGGATGGGCAGGGAGAGGACAGCCGCCGTGCCCTGCACGGCTCCAGCTGCTCGGAAAGGCTCTGAGAGGGAAAGAGGTGGAAGCACGGTCTGTTTTCAGTGGAAAGGAGCCACGGGACGCTGCTTCCTTTTATTTCTGTGCTGTGAACAAAGGAACAAGCCAGAGACCCCGGCCTGGACTAACATCTCCTCCTTCATGCCATGCATCTGCTTGGATCTAATTATAATTCAATGATAAATAAAATTTCTTGCATGAGTGATCATTCCATAAAGGAATCACCTTTTCCCTTTCAGTTGTTCCTGCAGTGGCTTGAGTGAAAATCAGAAAACCCCTCTGCTTTCAGAAGGAGCCCATGCGCTCAGTCCGATCAGCGGTCACTGTGAAAGTGTAATTATGGCAGCGGCATTCCTGTAAATCAGCACGGATCTCCTCCATGGAACGGGAGCCAACAGATGGCACCGGCAAACCGACTGCACTGAGAAAATCAACATGTTTATTTGGGAGCAAGACATTTCCTAGAACCGTCCCGGGGAGTCCTCCTGCTCCAGATTCCTCCCGGAAAACGCTCAGCAAACAGGCACTGGGTGTCTTCTGCCATGGATGGAGGTGTCCCTGCAGCTCGGCCCCCGTGGCACACACACATGGCAGAGCGCAGCCACACGGACAGCTGCCACCAGAGAGGGCCTCTGGAATGAATGAATAAACCTGGAGAAGCCTCATCCACCCAAATCCCTCCTACGTTTGCAGTCAGCAAAGGAGCCCCCTCCTCTCCGTCCACCGCAGCCTTACTGGGCTGACAACGTGAGCTGTCAGAGGGGCTGACAGGAACAACTCTTCCCAGCTGCTCCTGCCTGCCACCACCACTCGGGAAGCTCGGGAACACGGCCTGTTTGGATTAAGCAGCTGCTGGAGGGGTAAAAATCACTCCTGTAAGCAGATACCGGAGCTGCACAGGACCTTCAGGAGAACTCCAGCAGCAGAGACCAGAATTACAATGGAGAAGGGGGAAAAACGGGGATAAGGAGGCACACGCTGCAGATATGTATATGAGCCACACACAGAGGCACGCAACTGGCATATGGACACACGGCTGTGATAAAAACACAACGTGAACTCCAGGCTCCTGCAGGTCGTGCCCCTTCTCGGGAGCTCAGCTGGGTGGATGTCACTCCGCGGCAACGCCGCGCTTCCGTATGGACACTCGGATGGCAGAGGCACATGTTTCTCAGGCAAGCTGTCAGCACAAGCCTGCTGGTGTGTTTAGGGTCACTAAAAGCGAGCTCTCTCCATGCAAATAGGCAATTTGTACAGTTTTTAGTCATAAGAAAGCGCTCGACAAAAAGGAAGCACTGACACTGCCGATTCCCAGACTTCTCTTGGCAAGCTCACGGGTAACACAGGGGCATCTCCTCCTCGGAATTAAAGAACCAGCAGAATCTACCTAAGTAAAAGTGATACAGCAAATAAAACTAGGCCAGTCTGCAGCACCATCATTGGCTTTTGGAGGTGGCACAAATGCAAATATTGGCAGCAACTGAAAGCAGGAAACTGTGGACGAAGATGTGCACAGAGAAGCTGCATTTGCTCAGGAAGGAAGTTCTCACCTTGTCCACATCCCTCTGCACAATCAATGCAGGGACTTGTGCCTTGCACAAGGTGAAGAAAATACTGACGGTGTTACGAGAAAAGTCAATACTTCCAAATCCTCTTGGCTGGCTGCAATGTTAATACCCAGCTTGTGTGAGCACCGTGCTCTGCCGCGACCTTTCCCTGTCCCAGAGGGAACACAGCCGGGATTTCAGTGGCCAAAGCACAAACCCCACATTCACATCTGCAGCTCAGAGAACCAGCTACACCACGTAAGAAAATCGCATCATTTCAGGGCATGTACAGCAGCTCACGAATGTCACAGGACAGGAAACTCATCTATAGCACCTCCAAGGATCCCAGCCTTTACCCGTGCTGAATTCCTCCTTTTCCAGTCCTGGGTTAACCCTATGCCAGCAGCTGCAGCTTCCCTTTTCCAACAGAAGCCATCAAAGAGGTCCAAGAGGTGAGTGCCCCCTCACCCGACACTTGCTGCTTCACAGCAGGAGCCTCAGTGACAGTTCAATGGTGACTTAATCCCAAATGCAAACTCTTTCCCATTCTGGAAGCTGCAAGGGATGACAGGTAAATCCTGTCATGTTCAGCCACAGCGAGGGAGAAGTAATGTCCTGCGAGCCACGAGAAAGCTTGGTCACATTGCCAGAGCTCCCCACCTGTCACACTCACCTGGATGCCAGGTCCCAAACCCTCCTGGAGAGCTTCTCCTCATTATTCCATCACCTGGGGCAACAGCGGGAAACAACAGAGAGACTTCTAGTTACCTGACACTACATCAGAGCATGCTGAACAGCATCAAGGGCTTCGGGATTGCAGAGAAAGGCACGGGAAAGGGAGCTGGAGATGCCAATTAGATAAACAAACCATCCTGGTGCATGAAGAACCTCCCGCTGCAAACGGGAGGTGCTGCGAGGGCGAGCTCCATGAATCATCACCTCGGGCTGCAAACACAGACCTGGGGAGAGGCCGAGCACAAGGACAGGCCACAGTACTCCACACGGGGCTGGGAAGAGCATATCCAGGGTGTATGGAATCACCACATATCCCCACAACACCTGATGGCTGCTCAGCAGGTCCCCTGGGCTTCGGGCTGACCACACTCACAGGACCAAGCAGTGGCCAAGCAGGTCAGCCATCCACAGCTTAAGCACAGGAATCCCTTAAGCTACACCACATCTACTTCCAGCCTTTATCCTTCTTAATGACAAGATTTCCAGAGCTTTTTAAAGTTCTGGTCAGACGCTGAATCTCCTTGTCCCAGCCAGGGCTGCCTTTTTCTCCTGGGCTACAGCAAGAGACTACACGGGACTGAGCCGAAGGCAGAGCAAGTCTCAGCAGAGCAGACTGCAGGCAGCCACACCTAACCACCTCAAACACAGCACGGGATAGCCACACCACTCCTGTCTCCTGAATTCCACCGGGTTCACACTGTGCCGTGTCTGCATTCCCACTGACCTCTCTGTCTTCGCATTTCACACTCTGTTACAGGAGAAAACCCCTCCAGTCCCAACAGCTTCAGCTGACATTTATGCCAGTAATTTGTTTTTAGTTCAGAAGCCTTGTAAAATTCCTGTAATGCTTCCCAGATGCAAGGTTGAGAACTTCACAGGAGTCAGAACGTGAATTAGAGGTGGTATGGAAAATTATTTATCCTGGTGAGGGAAGAGAGCAAACCACACGGACAAATGCCAGGCTCCAGTGAGTACTGCTACCCTGAAATATGTCCACACGTCCATCCACAGACAGCAGGCACCAAGAGCTGCATGCCTGGGAGGTCAGTTCATCAAACTCCTCCATACCTGGACTACAAATGCAGAATATCCAAGAACGAGTATTACAAATTGGCTTAAGCCAAAGGAAAAGAGGCTGAGGTAAAAGGCAGGTTGTAAAAGCTCCTGCTTGTAGCATTAGCAGAATTCTAGTGGGATGTCGCAGGGCAATGCTGAGAGGAAGGAATGAAGGCTCAGCCCTGAACACGGCTGTGGTGCAGCCCCACGATCTGCTGACAGTCTGCAGCGCTACCTCCATGGCTTCCATGCAAATTAAAAGCACTCTTGGCACTTACTACACAAAGACTGCACTTGATAATTAAAACCGGTTTTTAAATGCACTTAAACTAGTGCAGAAGCTCATGGAGGTGCATTTAAATCGATGCAGACTGGTTAACTAACAAATGCGATGTGAAAAAGCAGAGCCCGGTCACGTAAGCTCACGGGTTTGGCCAAGGAGGCTCAGACCCAGCCTCTGACAGCAGATGGGAACGCTGCAGTTCTGCTCAGGCCTGACTGCACTCCTGCTTGAGCTACAGCCCGGCCTCCCAGCCACCTGCAGACAAGCAAAGCCAAGAGGTGGATCAAAATCTGGGAGGACACTTGCCCACCTTGGACCCCTTCTAGTCCATGTGATCCATTCAAACCACTTTCTTAATTGCTCTCCCCTCAATTCAGGCACTGCAGTCTAAATATCTCATGAAAATAAATAAAGTTCAGTTTACCAACACCTTGAATACCCATTTGACAGCATTATTTCAGGAGATGTCAGATGAACACTGCAACTGACCTCCATGCAGGATTCTGCCTCCAAACCTCTCCCGAGATTGCCAATGAATCATTTAAAGAATCCCAGAACCACTGAGGCTGGAAAATCCTTCCAAGATCATCGAATCCAACCTGTGCCTGATCCCCAGCCTGTCACCAGCCCAGAGCACTGAGTGCCATGTCCAGTCCTTCCTTGGACACCTCCAGGGATTCCACCTCCTCCCTGGGCAGCCCCTTCTGATATTTGTCAGGAATTTGTAGAGAATGAGAGGGTTCCCCTGAGCCTCCTTTTCTCCAGGCTGAGCACCCCCAGCTCGCTCAGCTGCTCCTCATGCCTTCCTCTCCAGCCTTGGAGAGAGTTGCTTAGCAGCAGAGTTTTGGAAATGTAGTTGCACGCGGGAAGAAATGGGTGACAGCAGGAGATGCATCAGGAATGCTGCTGTGGAACAGAGCCTCGGCAGAGACCATCCCTGAGAGCAGAGGGGCCACGAGACACGGAGTCGACCTGCCAGGTTTCATGGGAAAGGCCTGGCTCAAACATCAAGACAAGTCTTTAAAAAGCTGCCAGGATATTACAGCAAGCAGGGTTTGAAAGTGTTCTACAAAGTTCCCTGGATTGTCATTTTGCTCTAATTCAGTCGTGACCTAAAAATGCAAGTGACAGGGAAAAATAGTGCATTTCAGGTACAGAGTGTGCAGTCAGAGGCAGGTTTGAATTACTGGATTATAAAATAACAAAGCTCGGAAATAAGGAAATTCAGAAGCTGGTGCGCATGAAGTGGTGTGTTGAGAACACACTGTACGTTAGGGTTTGGATGTTTTTAAGCAATGCTTATCATGCAAAGAACACTACTCGGACAGAGAGGTCTCCTGAGAGGAGAGGGAACACCTCACCTCACTCCTGTCTAACAGGTATGGAGTACCCAGCACTCCAAGTGCAGCACAAGTTAAGAGCAGCTATTTTTTAATGGCAGAAAACGGCTATTTTTTAATGACAAAACCAACACACGCAGCAGGAGCGCCCTTGGCTGGGCTCCCCAGCCTGCCGTGCACCACAGAAATCCTCCTGCCGTAAACTGCATCCCGGGAAAACACCTGGCACTGCACCAGGACGTGCAGCACAATCACAGAGTCATTCGGGCTGGAAAAGACCTCCAAGCTCATTGAGTCCAACCTGTGCCCGATCCCCACCTTGTCACCAGCCCAGAGCACTGAGTGCCACAGCCGGTCCTTCCTTGGACACCTCCAGGGATGGGGACTCCAAACCTCCCTGGGCAGCCCCTTCCAACGTTTAACAACCCCTTCTGCCAAGAAATTTCTCCTGCTGTCCAGCCTGAACCTCCCTGGCACAGCTTGGGGCTGTCACGTTCTCTCATCCTGTTGCTGGTTGCCTGGGAGAAGCTGCCAGAGCCACAGGGAGCCTTTGCGCCGGCTTCCAGCTGATTTCCCGAGGCTCCGCAAGGGTTAAAGCAAAGGACTTCTGGAAGATATTAAGCACCAATGTCTTGGCTTCCCTTCTGCAAACAGCAACAAGCTCCAGAGGAATCTGTCATCCCATATAACAATCCCTTTCACTCAGCCCCGGCAGCCTGTTCCCTGCTCCTCGCCACAGCCCGAGCGCGGTGGCTCCGTGCTGGGCTCCTGCTCCGGATCCTGCCCACATTCCAGGGAGGAGGCCGGGCTCTGCAGCGACACCGGCATGCACAGGAGCTGCAACGTGCACGTAGATTGTGTGCACTTACGAGGGTAACAGCTCCTGGTTAAAGGAGAAGGCTGCAGGAGCGTTAAATATCACACTGGGATCACCACGCAAAATCTAAAGCGACAGATAAGATGGAAGGAATCGCTATTCCTCTTCATATGCCATCAGGTCCATTTGGGAATAAGGGATTCTGGGCTCTGAAACAGACTTGCACAGATATTTTCCTAATCCTGTAAGTGTTGGGTCTTTTCTACATCAAAGTCAAACTAGTTGGATATTCAAAATAAATCAAAAGCAAGAGCCACACACTTGCAGAAAAGGAATTTTTTCCCAATATCTAAGATTTCAAATGCATCAAACGCCTTTTTTTCAGTTTTTATGGTTTCCATGTGCATCATCCTGCTGCTGGCAGGGACTGCCAACACTGCTCCCTTGCCAGCACCTCTGAGATCACAATTAGGAGGTGACACCATCACCTTTAGTTCTAGGATTATTTTCAAGGTGCCAATCGCATTAACACTACGGGACGCGGAGCACACCGAGCGGGAAGGGGCCGAGGGTTTGCCAGAAAGCGAGGAATAAAGCAAGATGCCAGATCTAGATGATACACTCAGGAATTTTTAGACGCTGCGTTCGCAGCAGGAGCCTTTGTGCAGTTTGCCACGATCAGATGGCAGTTTCTATGGGAACAAACAAGCAGTGGCCCTGTCACAAGATGTCTTGTACAGACACTGATGAAGGCACTGAGTCTCAGGAAAGTTTCTCATGCTGCAGTGTAGCCTGGCAAAGATGCTCCAGGTCGGGTTATCAGCTTGGGAGGCAGAACCATCATGATACACCCAAAGTATTTCCAGTACAAAGTCAGTGCAGCTGTTACACTCAAAATTTTGAATCCAGTCTTTGTGTGCACATAAAGCTCTGGAAGGCTGTAGTTTGCCTCTCAGAGACTCCTCCATCAATAACGATGTTTGTTACATGCCACAAAACCCAGTCACTTGAGTCTGTGTTTGGCTCCAAAAGCAATAGAAATGATCAAACTAGTGAGACACCATTTTTTAGCTTCAAACATCAGAATTTTCATCAGTCACAAGACTACAGCAGAAAGCAATTTTCTTCTCAAAACCACTGCTTCTATTTACCATCCCCACCCCTTAAGTTAATTAAAAATCCTTCAATGAGCTGATTTAGGGAGGGTTAATGTTATTGTCAGGAAGACCGGTTCCCCTGGGCCTGAAAACAACTGTGGCTGCCTCCAGCCCCCGATTACACAGAACGTTTTCAGACTCAAAGGTTCCAGAGTATCACCACCCCTCAGTCCAGAACTGTTATGAAATGAAGTGGAAATTTTTAGAAAGAGAAGCCAAAAGTGAAACTGTGAGGAATGCAGGCTTCAACGCATTAACCCTCAACAACCAAGCTAAACCACATCCAAGCGATGGAGAGTCCCTTCCTCATCCTCATCTTGCCCTGGCTTTGCAGGAGAAGCAAACCAAATTGTGCCAGCTTTAGTACCAGGAATTCACCCCCAGTGAGGTGGGAGAAGCACTGGCTGCCCCCAGCCTTGTGCCCTCAGCAGTTTATAACAGCACGAAGGAAGATGAAAGGTAGGCAGCTTGCGTCTGATCATAAAGTCTGGCTTAAGATAAACTGATGTTCCACAGCAGTACTACCTGAGTGAAGGCAGAAATTCCCTCACTTTTAGCAAGGGAGAATCAGAGAGCCTCGTTCCAGCTTGCTGAGGACAAAACACCCTTGCAGTCAACTCCACTAAGACCTCCCAGTGATGTCAGAACACAGGAGCTGCCTCTTGGAACTTCAGGAAGCTTCTGCTCCCCCCAAAACCACAAAGATTTGCTTAAAATTTGTATTTGTTTCATAACAAAGCAAGCTTGACAGAAGAATCTTCCACAGCAGTAACTGCACAGACCAACTTGTTAAAGAATCACCTTTCACTTGGGCACAGAACTGAATTACAACACTAGAGAAGCCTACAAGCCACTTCCAACAAGAGTATCTGATTTCCCTTATCAGCAGAAATGACTTAAACCCGCAGATAACGCGCTCAGGAGCTGAAAACCTACTTCAAAGCCAAACCATGATCCAGCCCCGGGCTCTCAGGGCCGCGTGGCACAGCGCGGTGCGAGCAAAAGGGCACCCGGGCGCTGCCCTGTGCCAGGAGCTGCCAGAGCCACCTCGGGAGCCCGGCAGCGCCCCGTGGCACAGGCCGGGTGTCACTCCATGGCAGAGGACGGACCTGCGCTCGTGATTCGCCTTCTGCGCAAGCCGCGCTCCGAGCAGTGAATTCAGGTCTGGACGGGGCAACTGCAGCGTCCCCGTAATCAGCCCGGCAAGGCTCCCAAATGTCACACACGGCCATTAGCCCCAGGTTGGGGACAGCACGTGGCACGGGGCCAGAGATCCAACAGCAGCGGGCGTCGCTCTGATCCCTGCTGCTCCATCCGTGCAAATCAAACCCGTTCCTGGTGCCAACGGGCAGCACCAAGGGCTCAGGTGCCCGGAGACTTTGGAGGGAGACTCTGCCCCGGGCACCGACACGGCCCTCGCGTGTGACAAGGAACCACGGCTGTCACCAGCTCCTAAAGCAGGGGACAATGGAGTATTTTTGGAGCACAGACACTGCTATTTTGAAAGCACTTCAGCGCTGTAGTACCCAAACTCTAATTGTGGCTGCTGCTTTGCTTTGCCACCATAAATCCTGTTCCGAGGGAGTAAGACAGCAGCCAATACATGAGCGTAGGCATTGCACAACTGGGCTTCTACAAGCACTCGGTGTGAAGAATAATGTTCTTAAAAGATTTAATTTCTAGGGAATGTTTAAATACTGGAGAGTAAACACTGAGTCAGAGACACGCACTAAATACAGGTAAATGCAGCAGGGGCACGTGGAAGCAAAGCCGCAGCCTGGAATTCTCTCAATGCCTCTCCTTGTGCATGGGAAATTCAGGGCCCACAGAGGACAAAGCCTCTTTTATATGTGCAGAAACTGCAAGAAAACAAAAACCAAACAAATACAGCCAACCTACAGATCCGTTTGGGGGTCTTAAACCAAGTCTGCTGCACACAACTTGGTGTGTCTGAATTCTGGGTATTTGAGCCGTCCCACACGTACAAAGCCCAGGTCAGGCAGCGAGTACTGAGAGCTCAGGGGACCGCCGAGCAACAGCAGCACGGAGGAGACGGGCCCCTGGCCCCTGCAAACGCCTGGGGAGCTACCGTGCATCTCGGGGAGTGCACCAGTGCCTCTGACCAGCACTGCTCCCCTCCGCACACCCGCACCAAGCTCAGAACACACCGCTTTTCCCTCATCACAGTATTTCCTACTTCTTCCAAGCAGCAGGTCGGGACTCATTGCACCAGGACACTGACCACACGCTTCCATTTGCTTTCAGTAGAACAAAAATATTTACTTTCATATGCACAAGCTGATGTGCTACTAAATCATTTCACTTAGCCTAGACCTAACAGGCCAGCGGGAGCCACGGAACAGCAAAAGAGCTGCGTACTGAGGTAACCCTCCAGTTCCAAGAGCCACAAAACAGGGGTGTTCTCCTTGTCCACGCAGCACACGGCACTTTGTGATCCCAGCCTACCCTTGCCAAGGTGCGGCAGCAGGAACTCACGCTGCCTGGCACACGCAGCGGCGCCAGGAGCGCGGAGCTTCGAGCACGTCACGGCTCTTGTTAACCCCCTCCCACAAACACAGGCACAGCTGGGGCTCACCAAACCTCTGTGGCTGCAGAACAGCACGGCTCAGTCCCAGGCAGGGCTTTCCCTGCCCACGGGGGGCTGCCCAGAGCCTGCCCACCCCTGCCCTGCTCCATGTCCCAACTAAGCCCAAACCACTCTCAGCCAAGGGGTTTTTTTGTCTCCTCAGAAGGGAAAAGGGACCACAGATAGTGCTCTGCAAACTTGGCAGGCCATGTGGGAACTGATACAGCCAGGGTGGGCAAGCTGGAGCCAGGAGAACAGTTTTGGCTCCTAAACTAGAAGCCTGAAAAATTGGAAGTGGCGCTCCATTTGTTTAAATTACCTTCTGAAACCATGCTCCATATGTGGGAATAAACAGTCACTCTGGTAGCCCTAAACACAACCAGGAGTAAATTGTTCCAAGATGCACATCTGCACTTACCAAAGATCAGACAGAAGGGCTGCCAAGGCAGGGCTTCATTTCCCTTACAGGATTTTTTTTTTGTTTTAAGAACTTGACTGAAAATGGTAGCCCAGAAAGGTGCTGTGTATGGAACAGACCACCATCACCCCTGCCTCAGCAAATAAAGGTCTCAGTCTGTCCTGCTGCCTTGGAATCATGGAATTGTTTAGGTTGGAAAAGCCCTCTAAGATCAGTCCAATGACACTGCCAAGGCCACCACCAACCCATGTCCCCAGCTGCAACATCTACATGGCTTTACAACACCTCCAGAGATGGGGACTCCACCACTGCCCTGGGCAGCTGTGCCAGGGCTGGACAACACTTTTGGTGAAGAAATTTTCCCTAATATCTAAATCTCCCTTGGCACAACCTGGGGGCTGTTCTCTCTCCTCCTGTCACTGTTCCCTGTTCCCAGAGCCTGACCCCGCCGGCTGCCCCCTCCTCTCAGGGACTTGTGCAGAGCCACGAGGTCCCCCTGAGCCTCCTTTGCTCCAGGCTGAGACTCGTCCCGCTCCTGGGGCTCCAGATCCTCCCCCAGCTCCACTGCCTTTCTCTGGACATGCTCCAGCACCTCAGTGTCACTTAGAAAGCAGATTTTGTTTTTCTGCACATCCACACAAAACCACAATAAAATTCAAAGTCCAGATGCATCTTGAAGTGACTCTTATCATAAGGATGACCAGAATCCCATTTTGAGGCACGATGTGCATTCTGGAGCGAGCCTGCTCCATCCTTGTGAACACAAAGCCAGCGCAGGGCAGGTTTTTCACACACAGTTTTTTACATGGCCCCGGAGCTCGGGCACTTTAAAGCCCTCACGCCCGGGCTGTACAGTCGGAGGGGACTGCAGCCAGCAGCTCATACTGTACGGCTATCGGGTGACGTGCCCAGCAAAACAAGCTGCCTGCCTTCTAAACCTGGACTATCACAAGACCACTACATAAATGTCAGGCCCGGCAGCGCCCGCTCGCACCCAGCCCCGCAGCCAAAACACGGAGTGCACCCCAGGACCTGCAAGGGATTAAGCACAGGCCCTCTGCATCGAGTCTTCATTTCGCACTTCTGTTTATTTGGGGACAATCCCATCGGCCAGGGCACGTCCGGAGCACATCTGGAGTGCCTGGAGTAGAAGAGGTGGGAAGTTGATTTAACAAGCGACTGACCAGTCCTGGGCAGCAGATTTATTGCAGCTGTACAAGAAAGCACAGAAAAGTGCAGCAATCCAAAAACACTGCCTTGCTTATTCACACTTGATATCAACATTTACCCAAATTACTTCCTTGCTTTCATGTCCACGGAAGGGAACGGAGCTGGGGAGGGGCTCGAGCCCCAGGAGGGGCTGAGGGAGCTGGAAAGGGGCTCAGCCTGGAGAAAAGGGGGCTCAGGGGGGACCTTGTGGCGCTGCACAACGCCCTGACAGGGGGGGGCAGCCGGGGGGGTCGGGCTCTGGGCACAGGGAACAGGGACAGGAGGAGAGGGAACGGCCTCAGGCTGGGCCAGGGCAGGCTCAGGGTGGACGCCGACCAGGAGGAATTTCTTCCTGGGAAGGGTGGTCAGGCTTTGGAAGGGGCTGCCCAGGGAGGTTTGGAGTCCCCATCCCTGGAAGCGTCCAAGGAAGGCCTGGAGGTGGCACTCCGTGCTCTGGGCTGGGGACAGGGTGGGGATCGGGCACAGGTTGGACTCGATGATCCTGGAGGTCTTTTCCAGCCTCAGTGATTCTGGGATTCTGTGACATATTGAGTGCCTGGCCTTAGGGAGCTGATTTACACCCTAACTGCATTCTTCCCCCCACCCCCCGTAAGCATTTTTAACCATTTAAAACACCTGCAACAGCTGAAACACCAGAGAAAACGGTGATGTTACAGGAAAAAGAAAAAAGAAGAAATTAGGGCTGGATAAAGGTTCCCGAGCACCAAGCCTTGCATGCGGCTGCAGAGCCGTCCACGAGAGCTGTGCAGCTCTGCTGAGCACATACTGAACCAATTACACAGGAGCCTCCCAAGACCCACACAACCTCGGGAGCTATCACATTATAGATCCTTATGTAAGGCACAGTGACGTAAATCCAGGCTCCCTTGACACACGGAGGGTGCGAGATGAGCGAGCCTGCAGGAATTTCAGATCATATTTCCCATCTCCCCTATTCATTCATTTGTATCATTTGCCATGACCTTGCTCTCCAGGGACATATATCACCAGAAGGAGATAAATGAGATTTCTATTAATTTGAACGATAGCAGCAAGAAACTAAAGGCGCTGTCTCACCAGGCAGATTAGTATTTTTTCTCTCTTTAAATGCAGATGGAAAAATGGCTTATTTACCAACTGCAGGACTGGCCACACTAACTGATGGCTGCTCTCGGTGCCAGCAACCAGATCAGCTTATTTCAGTTCGATCCCCGCACCAGGATGCAGGAAGACACAAGCCACCGGGAGCAAGGAGATTCTGCATGCCCAAGGATTGCTTTTTCCTTTGTTCAGAGCATGCAGGAGGAACACTCGGGCCAGGACTGCTCTCCACAGCCCGCATGGAACATGCAGAGTCTTGCTCCTGCTCCAGCCCAGCTGGGTGAGGGGGTGCTGCTTCCCAAACCACAGCATGTGCCGTCACTTTTCCAGGAAAATCACCCCCAACGAGACATCTGCCCTGGGTGTCTGCCCCGTGCAGCTGCAGCTGTGCTGAGCCGGGGTAGTGAGGAGAGGGAAGAGTCGAGTGGAGCCAGCACAGCCAGAGGTTTGTGTGGTGCAGGAGAACTTTTGTCTCTGCAGCAACGAGCTCTGCTGTGTTAGCCTGACTTTCTATGATTCAGGTACAAAATGAAAATGAGTTTCTATTCTAGCACGTACCAAAAATTCCATAAATGCAACAGCTGCCTCAGGAAAAACAAGAACTTTTCCCTGGTCACAGAATGTGGTAGAGTCTCAGACAATAAATGTGATATCTGAGATAACTAAAATGGTCCAGGGCCAATACGAGCACCTTGTAAAGAGCCCACAAGGCTGCTGGGGAGCAAGTCATTGCCATCAGCAAGGCTCCACAAAAACAGGTTCCCTACAAGCCACAGCTTCTATCCACCACATTCCTCTGCTCATTCCCAGACACAACCAGCAGGCTCCGAGGTCAAACTATAAAACCTGCTATAAAGTCATTAGCTGCACCCTCAGATCACACAGCCTGTGTATCCTGGGGAGCTGCAAAAGACAGGGCCATCATTCCTGCAGGATTAACAACTTGGGAATGCTTAAAATTATAAAAAAAAAGTCACATTAAGAGCAGTTAAGTGTTTAAATAGTAGTTTCACACCCTACCACAGGTGAATACAGCTGCAGGGCCAGCTCACAGGGGTGGTGTAGCCAAACTGTTCAATGGCCACAGAGGTGACCAGAGCTAGGGGACAGCAAGGTGCTGAATGTCACCAGAAGAGCAGGACACAAGGTCACTGCACACATAACACCCCAACGGCTGGGCAGTCCACAACTCCCCATGGGCACAGAGCATTCCAGCACTGCCCAGCTGAAATCATTCCCAGTTGTTCAGGAACAACTAGTCCAGGACGGCAGCTCAGCAGCGCACAGATAAACACCCCGGAAACCAGCCCGGGAGCGGGCGCAGCGCTCCAGGAGGAGCAGGACACGGCTGCTAACGAGCAGGACGGGCAAGCGGCTCTGAGATAAGGTGTACACCAAGGGCAGTTTCACAACAGCCGAGAAAAAAAACCAACTCCACATCAGCAGGTCTTGAGGAACAGCCTGGAATTATCTCCCTGCGAACCTTCTGGGATCCGCTCATCTCCAGACCCGTACCGCAGCCGCCCGGGCTGTGACTCTGGCAGCTGCGAGGCTGAGCTGCGCTGCTCACATGGAACACGTGCTGCTCACACAGAACATGTCTCGTTCCTGGGCAGCAGCTCTGCAGGCTGCAGCTCTCCAAGGAGCAGCTATCGAGGGACAGAACAAGGAACCACTGCAGGGATGGCACTCCATCACAAACAGCACAGGCAGCTACAGAGCCCCAAGCACAGTCCCACAGCTAAATGCCAAACCAGTCTGGAAGCCCAAAGAGAGCTGCAGAACAGCTGTCGAAGCAGAATGAGCAGCAGCACAGCACCTGAGCAGGTGAGGATCAACCTGCTCCCACCCCGAGCCTCTGCCCGTGCTCTCCTGTCCTTCCCCCTCGTGTTCATCAGTCCTGCTCTCCGAGGGAAGCTGGCGAGCTGAGGGTAAACAGCTCTGCTCAGTCCCTCTGGGGAAAAAGAAAGAAAAAAGCTTTCCAACGTCACCGAAATGGAATGTGAGGGAACCAAGTGCACTTGCAGGGGGAAAGGACAGCCTCACACTCCAGCCTGTGTGGACACAGCACCGGGCTGGGGAAGGCACACACGGAGCATCCAACAGTGCATCTGCTAAAGATCCCTTTAGCTCTGAGGGTCTGAGGAGGTATTTTGGTTCGTAGAAAAGTTATGTTAATCCAATGAATCATTTGATAGGAATGTACAGTCATCCAATGCAATGGAAAATGCAGAGGTTCGAGTGTTCGATGTACGCATCCAGCATAAAAGGTTAGGGTAACGCTTCTTCCAAAGGCATTACTCATCCCTGCCTCGGCTGCACATCCCTGCAGAGGTGTGCAGGAAGGAGGATGAGCAGCATCAATAACTTATCAGCTGCAGCACAAAACCACCAGGTAAGAGCCATAAAAAGCAGAAAGCAAGACTTAGACCACCCCTAAAGTAAGGAGTCTTTGTGCAGCAGGGCCACCTCCTCATCACTGCAGCTCCAAGTGGGTGACATGAGCTCTACCCCACTCTCATGGCATCCCAAGACATTCATGGAATGGTGGGACTCGCCCTTCCACAAGCATTACGAGAAATTCCCTGTCTCAAAGAGCTGACGGTTTGCTCAAGCGCTGTAGCTATTTACCTAAGGAGAAACAAGAGAAGAATGCGAGTCTTGGTTGAAACCAGCAGGAATTCTGCATTACACACAGGCTTTCCTGGGCTCCCAAAGATGCACTCCAAAAGAGCATTCCCTCACAGATCAGAGTTTTAAGGACATTAATTTACACAGATGAAGCACCACAGCAATTCTAAATGCAGCCCATTCTTCATTAGGCAGGGGTTTATTTACAAGGCCATGACAAGCTATGATGTAAGAGGTAACAGCACACAAGCAGATGCCTCCCTCACACAGCCCGTTGCACCGAAGTCTGGAAGACAGGCAGCGGATTCACCCCGACAGGAGGTAAGCTGGAATCTCTCCCATGCCACACACCCTCCTCAAACCCCTCCTCAACTGCACTCAGCTCTGCTGAGAAGTAACGCAAGGAAAAGAGCATATGGATAGATCCAAAGCTATTCTGAATCACTGCTGGCTGCCAGCAGACATATTGCTGTCATTAGCCTCTAGCTCAGTCGCAAGATTTGTTTCTGAAAAGTCTTTGAGCCAACAGATTATATAAAGCTCAGACCCTTCCTCTTCCACACGAGCTGACAGTCTCCTCACGGGGTGAGTGGTGTTTGCGAGGAAAACACTCATCCCTGCGCACACGAGGATGATGCAGCTAATCAAAACAACTTCCCCGGCCAACAGGCAGTGTGGTGCAGCCAGAGCTGGCGCTGCCGGATAATACCCGAGGACAGGAGCATGGAATAGAATCCCAGAATGGGTTGGGTTGGAAAGGACCTTAAAGATCATCCAGTTCCATCCCCCTGCCATGGGCAGCGGCACCTTCCACTGTCCCAGGGTGCTCCAAGCCCCGTCCAACCTGGCCTTGGACACTTCCAGGGATCCAGGGGCAGCCACAGCTGCTCTGGGCACCCTGTGCAGGACCTCACCACCCTTCCAGATCCTGCAAGGTCCTGTGAGGTCTCCACACAACCTTCTCTTCTCCAGGCTGAACATTCCCAACTCTCAGCCCGCCCCTAGAGCAGAGGTGCTGTTACCAACTTCGTGGCCTCCTCAGGACTTGCTCCAACAGTTCCATGTCCTGCTTATGCTGGAGATCCCAGAGCTGTGCTCAGGACCCCAGCTGGGGTCTCATGAGAGCAGAGGGGCAGAACCCCCTCCCCAGTCCTGCTGCCCACACTCCCTTGCACACAGCCCAGGGCACCCTTGGCTTTCTGGGCTGCGAGCACTCGCTGCCAGCTCACGCTGAGTTCTATCATTCATATTGATCCTGCAGAGAAAACCTGAAGAGATCAGAGCTTTTTTACCCTAAACCCACACACGCATTCCTCCCCTGTGCCAGAGCCTCTCCTGGCACCGGGGTCACACCATTCCCTGCCCCAGCACCCTCCCAGCTGTGCTGCCTGACCCGGCAGCCCCGCAGAACCGGCTCATTAACTCACAAACACTTGGAAATAACTGCAGGTTACTGCCCAGGGTTCTCTATATCTTTTATCTAAACAAAATGCTACAGGACCAGGCTTGTTTGGTGCAACAACGCCCTTGCAGCTTCTGCTCCCGGTAGCAAGTGAGCAGTTAGTTCTGTACACCTCACCTGGCTACCTTTTTCCATCTTTTACAAACCAAGGCCTGAAAAAATTAAAATATATTCTGCCTTCTGAGCTTTGAAGTGCAGACATCCTTTTCAGTTTCTTTATTAATACATAACAGGACTGCTCCCCTCCAGATTCTGAAAAACTCCTCGTGGTTTAAGCTTTACTGGAAACCAGGTTTCCTATCTTGCTCGTTTTCCATATTACTCTCTCTCATTAAGCAATTTAGATACTCAAGTAGTAAATCAGAAGTGAAAGGAAGGTTCTTAATCGCCAGATCTAAACAACACTGGTTTTCGTCACCTCGTAACTCCAGATAACCACCATTTTCTGGTCCAAGCTGTCTCACATACTGCTTTATCTTTACACCTCTGGGTGTCTGAAGGAGGTCAAACAAACACACTTTAGTTTCCTTGTAGAAGACTGGTAGTAGTACTCCTGTGGTTGGTTAATACTTGCAGTGGGATGAGGTCTACGATTTCTCTAAGTTCTGGTAACTCAGCTGTAAATAACCACGGTCCCTGTCCTAAAAACAGTCTAAAAGAGACAAGGCAAGTGCAGAAGCCCCAGTGGTGGTGAGGCACAGTCAGCCAGCCCAGTTACTCCTCAGTAACTCACTGCTGCTGGAGATGTGCTTCATCCAGCAATTCTCAACACAAAATACATAAACAGTCCCTGGAGCACAGATGGAAGCTGATCCCTATCCCCTCCCAGGGGAGTTCCCTCATCACTAGGCTACAAAATCATGTTCCCTCTTGCTTTCAGCCCTTTGATGATACAAATCTTACGTTCCTTCCTACACAGTGCCCCGGTTTCAACATGAGAGGCAGAGCCTCTCCTCCCTCCTCAACCGGTAGCTTGAGGATTCGGGCACTCTCAGAACTGCAGTCAGGGTTGCCCCAAGGCTCGAGGAGATGCCTCACCTGGTATCACACTAAGTGCCCTTTCCCAGCTCCCTTTCACTCACCCACAGGGTACAGTGCTCATCTGGCACTGAGGACACGGCTGCAGAAGACCACAGAAGCACTGACCTTCCCTGCCCATGGATTTACTCTTACCATGAGAGCAGGATGCTGAAGGAAAAGGTCAAGTTCTTGAAGAGCAGAAGTCATTCAGTTTTTCTCCTCACAGCAAACTGCAGCTGTTTAACAGCGTTTTGCCACAGGTTTTTTTTCAGGACTCCCACTCTGACTGCTCATGACTCTCCTGTACAGCTGGTACCCAACACAGCTCCTCCTGCACCTGCCTGGCCAGGCTCCAGGGTGTGCTGAAGGGAACAGGTGAGCTGAAGCCTCTCCTGATCCTCCCTTGCCTGGCTGCACGGCTCAGTCCTGTGTCCCACGAACGAGGACAGGGAATCCCCACTCCAGGTATGAGTGAAGTGCAGGCAGTTCATGTGCTTCAGGTCACAGAAGCAGCAGATCTTGTAGCTTGAATTATACTTTAAAAAAATCCAATTGAAATTCAAGCTCTATCACAGCCTTGCACTGCAGCTTCCCAGCGCTCTCCAGCCGTTTGTTCTCTCCAGGGAAGACAGAGAGGTTGCCAACCAAGACTGCACTGTGGGATTAGCCAATGTTTATGAAGTGCTTTAAAGATTAGAAGTGTCACCTATGTGCTAAATATTTCTCTGGCACTATCAGCTCAAACAGCACCCGAGTATCTTGTATCTCCTCCTGCTGATCTTGAGCTGGTTGCCGAAGGCGTCACTCAACCTGACTTCCAACCACTGCGCTTGGCACTAATTCCAGGGGCGGTTTGAGACATATCGCAGGAGAGGACAGAATCAAGGAACCACTTAAACCCTAACTTCTGAAAACTACTAGCAGAGTAATGACAGTAATATCACTGGGAGAGGCTTAGGGATTTATGTTTTTACAACATTCTCATACGTGTGCGTGAGATGGAACACTCTGGCGTGAAGCCCAACCGTGCGGAGAGAGGAACTTGCCTCGCTCACCCAGATGGAACTCGCTGGGCAATGGCATGAAAAGGTACTTTGTACCCATCAGCTTGATAGGAGTTAAACGGATCCCAGCTCCCTCATTCCCCTCAAAGCTTTTGGCAATGCTCTCACTGTACCTGGATTAAGAAACTGAGCAGTGAGTCCGAGCACACGCGACAGCAGCACAGCACTGCTCAGGCCCTCTGTGCTGTACACGCACAGACCAAACAGCAGGGATACACTTATTTTCCTGCCTTTCTTCCTCTTGTTCTCATTTCTCTTCCAGCTAGAACACAGGCAGAGCCTGTGTCAGGACCTTTCTACTGATATCACACAGACCCAAGGTGTCATGTTCAGCTGGAGATCCGTGTTTCCCATTCATGCACCTTTTGTCACCCACATCCCATCCATTCTCTGAGGACTTACACTGCATACGGATCTAGAAACATCCAAAATACAGAGCTCAGCCTCCCCTCAGCCTGTGGGTTTCACCAACGGCAGCAGAATCCAACAACTATTATCAAGCGGTCAAAAAAATGAAACATTCAATTCCAAGAGTTTACTCTGCACTGGAGAGAGAGAAAAACAAAGCTGGAAATCCCTCGCTTTATAAACAACAGCTCCTCTGAAAGCACTGTCAATAGGAAGTTGTTGCTCTAAACTATGTACACATTTGGGCTCACAATTTGCCAACAATGAGGAAAAGGAACTCCTCCGAAGGATTCCCACACTGTGAGCTCAGTGTTGTCACCAAAATGGATGCTGCCAGGGCCAGAGCAGCAGGACCATTGCCAGCAGGAGCTCATTTGCACCTTTGTGTAGGGCACAACTCTCTTCCTGGCCTTTGGGAAGGCATTTGGGGGAGGAATCCCTCCAAAAGATGACAAGGTAGGAGCATGGCAGGAGGCAGAGCACAGCTGAGGTGACAGCACTGCTCCCACACAGCTTTAATGGTTTCTGTGCGACAGAAGGAGCGGAGCCCCAGCCAGGAGCCTGCCGAGGTGCCTGCTCGGGATAACCCCAGCCAGGTGTAGCACACATGGGCTGGGCTGTGCAGGTCGCTGTGGCTGACAGCTGCCTCCAACTCGAGGTGACTCACTCAAGTCACACATCATAAACACTTCTTACTCTAGCCCTGAATTAGGAGCACGGGGCTCTGAGAACTCAAACAAAGCTCCTGTGACACATGCCATTCCTGCAGAGCCGCTCGCAGCCTCTCCTGAAACCAGAGGATCAAAGCAAATAGAGGATTGGAATTGCCATTCAAGATCTTAAAACACATTTAAGAAAAGAAAAAAAAAGAAGCTATCTTAATCACCATTTTACTTGGGAGTTGATTTCCTATTCTAACAAAACCACTGGAGCATCCATCCTAGCACTGAATCCCAACACCCAGCACAGCCGAGGTTCCCACCGGTGCGGGGCAGGAGGCACCGTGGCACACTGTGCAGAGCAGCCTTTGTTCTGGGACCCGGTGAGGAAAACATCTGCTCGGCCCAAAGCACCGCTCCCTGCACGGCGATAGGATCTGACCTCGGAGCACAGGAAGCAAGCTTTGTTCCAGGCAGCAGGGAAGGCGGTGCTACCCCACCGACACCGCGCAAGGTTTGGGACCGCGGAGACCTGCAGGTGGTAAAACAAGAAGCGTTCTGCTGCTCACCTCAGACAGAGCAGCCGGGGTGCCTCTGCAGAGCTGCTCTTGTTTGGACAAGCACGTTTGCTCTGGTGACTATTTGAATGATGACTCACTGCAACAAGCCAGGGCACCCTACCACACACAGCCCCGAAGTGCTGACTTAGGGCTTGGGATGCAAATCCGGCAGGAAGCGGCGCTTCCCGACCAGGGCCACCCAGGCCTGGTCACTGCTGCCATTACCCTCCTCCAGTCGCAGTCCCAGCCTGGATGACGAACCCAAAGAGAAGATGACAAGAACAAGAAAATTGTATAAAATACTCTTGCTCTTAGAGCACTTCCGAAGTTCCTTTTTTTTTTTTTTTAATATTCCTGCTCTGCAAAACTGACAGCCCGGTTGCGAGCTCTTTGTGTGCC
The DNA here is from genome assembly GCA_013398955.1 of Callaeas wilsoni. NCBI lineage: Eukaryota > Metazoa > Chordata > Aves > Passeriformes > Callaeidae > Callaeas > Callaeas wilsoni. The sequence goes on from VWPU01013468.1 coordinate 68,541, forward strand.
TCCGAGGGACTCGGGGCAGGCGGGTGCTGGGTGCCTGCCCAGCACCCTGTCCCCGGTGCAGGAATGCTGCCCAGCACCCCGTCCCTGGCTTGGAGGCGAGCCCGTGGCCACCCCGCTGGTGGCACTCCTCCAGTCACTTCCACTTTTGTCTCCCCAAGCATGTGAGAGTCACAACCCGTGACGAGCCGGGCAGTAATTGCAGTATCGATTTCGACGCTCCTCCGGCCAGAGCAACGCCTGTAACTGTAAACCATAAACCTTTTAATATCCCGCTCAATTATGAGGAAAACAACTCCTGAGCAGCAGCACGGCGGGAGCATCATTCAGGGCCCGCTGCTGAGCCTGGCTGGGGATGGCCAAGGCACACAAGAGAGACACTTCTGGGGGACAGAGCACCGACAGCCCTTCCACGTGTCACCGGCCATGTCCGTGCTCTCAACTCTTTTCGTGCTGACCTCACCAAAGAGCTCAAAACACTGGAACACATGAAATGAGAAGACAGATAAGCAAATTGATGGTGTGCCATCAGAACGTGACTTAGTGCTCGTGCAACCTCTGGGCTGCTCACAAATCCAAGAGAAAAAGCCAAAGAATTAAGCAGCTATGTCTGGGCACTGTCACACAAGGCAGACTTACAACCTCTCTGTTATTTACAAACAGTTTCAGGGAAAGAGAAACAATCTGAGTGACTGTGTGGTATTTACAAAACATTCCCATCCACTGCAGCCTTTCAAAAGCACAGAATCATAGAATATCCTGAGTCAGAAGGGACCCATGAAGTCAAACTCCTGGCCCTGCAGGGGACAGCCCCAAGAATCCCACCATATGCCTGAGAGTGTTGTCCAAACACTCCTTGAGCTCCTGCAGCCTCGGGGCTGTGAGCACTTCCCAGGTCAGGTGCTTTGGTGACATAAGAATGAGATCAGCAGAGCACACTTCTAATCCCCGACTCCAAACCCTGATGTTCCTCGCCTTACCAGCCCCTTCCCTAGGAAAAGGAGCAGGTTTGGAGACACTCAGCCTGGAGAAGGCTCCCACCTTGCTCTGTGCAGACCTGACCCGCTTTTGTCTCGCTGTGCTGCGAGCCAGCCCGGCTTTGTTGCCATGGTGAAAGCTCTGACACGTTTAGTTTTCCCACTAATTTCCTGCTGCACTAAAGCGACTGCTGCTTTGCACCTCACTGCCATGGCACAGCAACGAGGAACCCCAACACCCCCAGAAACGGGGAACGGATCCAGCCACGTGCTGGTCACTCCCGACAGCACTTTTCCAGGCAGCTTTAGTTACACTTCCTAAATATCCTAAACCCATCTGCCTTTAAGCCCTACCAAAGTTCAAGAGATTTGACCATCACTCAGTATGGAACTAGACAATTCAGTGATCTCATAATTAGGGGCTGTATCCCACCCTTACCTTAAAAGAAGGTGGTGCATTTCAAATCCCAGACTGCAGTCACTAAACCACCACATTTTCCTTTGGGTTCACATGAAGGGACTAAGTTCATTTCCAATTGTGCCAATGGTAAGTGAAAACAAGGATCCAGTTGTGTCTGAGGAACCAAACTGGGACCAGCAGCACACACACACAAAGAAAAGCAGAGACTAAGGCCCACACTGTCAGCTGATGACTCAGAAACTGCACAAGCGCCCACTGAGTGGGAAAATACCTATAGTCAGCCTTCACTTGTCATTTTACTGTGTAATGGGAGTCTCAGCTTGGATGAAAAACACATGAATATTTTGTTCTGACTAAGCACAGGTTTCCCCATGTACCTCAGCTCTGCCAGGGCAGTGGGCACACGACACCCACGCTGCAGCAAGGGGGAGGGAGCGACCGTGATTTCCTTCTCCACCAGCTCCGCACTTTGTTTCTAACATAAACCAGCTGAATTAACCAGCAGAAAGGAAAAGTCTTTGGATTTTTTCTAATCTTACACTTCCCAGAGCAGCTCAGGGGAAAAACAGCCTCTGTGGAAGCCAAGTATTAAAATCCTTGTCCAGAGGATGAATCAGAATGGTTTTTATTGGTTTCCAATGAGATTATGCTTGAAAACAAACAGTTGCTGTACGACTGACAACCCCCTCGCTGTGTCAGAGAGATGGGAGAACATAGATGGGCTTTGTAGAGCTGAGAACATGCTCCTTCATGGCTGCTGGGGAGCAGCTCGATTTCATTAAAGGTACATTTACACGTGCAAAGAAATGGAGCACAAGCTAAGCTGTATCATAATCGGTTTGCTGGGGGAGTCCTGCGACCTCCAAAACTGCTGAAAGCAGCCACAGCTGCTCCAGCCTCGGGGCGCAGAGGACACGGCTACAGCAGGAGCTTCCCGCAAAAGAGCACCATTGTCTGCCGGCCACCGGGAACGAGAAAACCTGCCGTAAATCACCCGGCGCACGATCCTTTCTCTGTCCAAGGCAGGGGAGAGGCCGGGACAATTCCCGGCAGCAGCGGTGGCTCGGTGGGAGCCGGGCAGAGCGGCGCGGGCTGCCCGGAGCCCGTCCGTCAGCGGCGCTCCAGCCAGCCCGATAACCTTGACAGAGCCACTTGCAAGATTACAGCCCAAGGATTTCCCACAAGCACGTCTAGAGGAAAGACTAAGTACCAAGACAAATACTTTTCATCTTTGGTTTCTGCCAGTGCTGTGAGCTTAAATGAAAATTTGGGGCACGCAGAGACAGGATCACACTGTCACAGTGACTGACAAAAGCAAACCCCATCCTATAGCACTAATTATTTCAGCTGAAGGAAGGCACAGACAAACATCTTTAAGAATTTAGATACACATGCGACGAGAGGTATTTTTTCCCCTAATTTCTTCACTGTCACTGTCTGAAGACTGTATCACAGAAGATCTAACTGGCTCTGCCTACCTGGCAAGGGTATCCTGAGCATCAGCACCGCTCCAGACTCCCGCGAGCCTGCAGGAGCAGCACGACACCTGAACAGACTGTATCCTTCCATCCCACAGACAGGAACCAGCTCCAATTAGGCTCACTGCTGCAATTCAGCGTGTTGTCTGATCACACTTCACACACAATGACACACAGCTCATAAACGTACTCCTTCCATTAGGAACACTTCACGTTGCGAAATGCCACAATTAGTTTTTAGGCATCAGCTTCAGTTCAGCTGCCTTTGCCCAACAGCAAGAAGCCTCAGGGCTCCAAAGATACTGTCCCCTTAGAGGGGCCAGAAACACACCTGGAGGTACCTGATGAGCCTGAACACAGGCAAAAAATTGAGAAACACTTCGGGTTACATGACAACGGATCCCAGAGCCTTAAAAAAACCCCTAGTGCCCACAGCGTGACGGCCATGGGTCTGTCACACACCCATCCCTGCTATCCTCCACACACATTCCAAAGGTATTCCTGCACATAACAATCTCTGCACGGACAGAGGCTACGCAGAAAAAGGCACAGCTGAAAGCCCAAGACAGCCAAAGAGTCAGGACAAGATGAGACTGACTTGTTTAGGTAAAGAGAAACCTGGAATAAATGTGTCTTCCCTTCTGCTGCAGAAATCCACGCACACTTTCCCAGCCTTGAAAACACCTCGCTGCGTCCCTCTCATTCAGAACTCCTTCCAACAGGACCAACCGCATTTTAAAAGTTATTGGAAGGAGACAAGAAACATCCATCTGCTTGCTGAAAGGCAGCAGACGCACACAGCCTCCAAATCCAGACTTTAATTGAAACACTTTAATCTGCTGCCGCGGCCCCGCATTCTCAGTATTCCCAGTAGTGCCGAGGCGTGCGCTCAGCTAATGGAGCTCTGACAGTCGTCCTGGGCCTGGCTCCCTGTCAAACCACGCCGGCCTCCAGCTCCGGGCCCGCAGTCGCACGCCGATACCCCACAGACTCCTTTTCTTCTAAACCATCTTCAAAATGTACTATAATTAATGTTCTATAACTGCAGCAGACGCTTTAAGGAGCTGAAGGCAGAGCCAAACCATACAGGAGAGAGGCGAACGTCGAGGAGATCCCGAGCTACAATGGCAACACCCAGCTGGGCTGTCGGGAACAGCCACCTCCTGCATTGCACAACACCGGCGTTCCGGCCGGTCCCTTCATCCATCTGCAAATCAAGGCGGTAACTCTACACACGCAGACCACTCCTGTCAGCAGGGCCTAGCTACCCAGCCAAGGCAGGATTTGGGAAGCCGGTTAGGCTCCCACTCCGGTCCCTGGGAAGACACAGCCAGTTTCTCTCCGTGCCTCGGCTGACCTGCTGCAGGCTGCGCTCAATCACCCTCTGGACGAGCCGACCCCAGCGCTCCCATCCCAGGCCAGCGAACCACAGCCTGCTGCAGCTGCGCCCTGCGCTGTGCCAGAGCACCCTGGGCTTCTGCATCTGCATCCCCACCTTGCTCGCCCGCTCCTTCGGACAGAGTCTCAGGAACTGCAGCTCCCAAACCCCATGGGGAGGTTTCCCAGTGCTGCGTTCACCTCTGACAGCCGTCACAAACCCTGCACACACTCCGGCTGAAAGGCATGAGCCAACACTCGTATTTATACCTTCATTTCAAACCTTCCATGGCCAAAGTACTTCCAAGAAGAGCATCTGCACTCTTGCCACCGAGTTACAGCCACCATGGCCACAAACTGCAGGCCTAAGCCCACCTCCCCGTGATAACGTTCCACATCCTGCACAGAGGGATGCTGGAGTCACTCCCAACACACCTGCACTGCACAAGGACAGCTCTTTCCCACAGCTCTCCCAAGCTGCAGCTGCCCTGGCTGGAAATAGTCCCCAACACTGGATGCAGAGAATAACCAGAAGCATCAGCAACATTTCTCTGGGATCAGACCACGTGCTCTGAAAGAACCCAGTGCTTCAAGAGAACACCCGGCCAGGTCCAACGGGCTCCAGTGAGATCCAACTCCGCTGCTGCTGCTGTGCTGTCCCAGGATCTCCTGCCCATCCTCTGACGTGCAGAGCACAGCTCAGCTCGGCTCCCCCCACACACGCTGGGCTATTTTTGAGCTCAACGTGTCAGTTCCACTGGCTGTGGGAGTTTGTTTGTGTGGGATAGCATGATTCGACTACTTTGAAACTTGGCTGAAGCCACATAATTCCCTTTTCATGGAACCCTTTTGATGGCCATTTAGCAGAGAGGGCGAGGTTTAGCCTCAACTAGAGACTTGGGGTCAGAATTACTAGAAAAAGACATATAATGACTAATAATGAATCAGCCTTCAGTGGTTTCTTCATTTAAGTGTTAACACAGCATATTAAACCCCTGGCCTGGGATCAGCAGAAAGGTCCTGAATGCATTAAATGAGTACAATGGCTTAACTAGAGAATCTCCAAATTGCTCTATTAAAACCTGTGCAAGCTCCAAGGGGGACACTGGAGCCAGTTCAACCCTTGCTTTGCAGGTTCAGCTAAAGGCAGCATCTTACTGGGGACATGCAGACCACGAGACCCAGCACGGTCACACAGGGAAGTCACAGCTCTCATGAGAATCTCTTCAGCCAGGGAGAACTTCCACCACAAACTGAATTCTACTCTGCTGGCAAGGCTGGAGCAACTTCCCAAAGCTTTACTTTCACAGGGAAAAACATGGAGTTGTTATGCAATTGTCTTGGTGAGAGCAAGAAGAGGCAGCAGCCAGTACAGCCACGGCCCACGGCTGATACAGGACCCAGCGAGAGGACGTGGGGAAAAGGAGCTTAGAGCTGCTTCTCTGTGAAAATGTCTAATACCCAAGGAGCCCAGTCTCCCAGCAACACACTGCCATTTCCTTATTTCCCTCTCACGTAATTCCTCCTTCAAACACAAACGAGGAGACAGCTTCTAGAAACCCTCATCAGGCCTCTGCAGCGCTCACCAAACCTCTGTGAGACCCTCCTGGAAAAGAGACACCGATCCCCGTCTGCGCACAGCCCTTCCTCCTCCTGCTCCCGTCAGTGGCTCTTCCTCACAAGGGCAGCTCCTGTACCTGCCCAAAGCTGCCACCAGCTCGTTCATCAGGTGTTGATTGTCTCCTGCTGCAGCAGCCCCAAAGCTCTGGTTCAGCAAATGTTCGAGAGGAAGGGACTCCAGACAGGAGGTGAGCAGCAGCCAGGTTGAAGAGGTGCAAAAGTTGTACCCACCTCACCCCCCAAATAAGCTAACAGCCACACAGCTGAGAAGTAGGTTTTAATCATCCTGGCTCTCTTGGAATATTCTCCCTGCCCAAAAAGGCTCAGGACAAGTGCCACAGGCCCCCTGGCTCACCCTGCCCACCATCAGCTGGCTCTCCTGTTTCCACCTGTTAGCATCTCAAGAAGCAGCCTGGTCTCCAATTCAATCATGCTCTGCCTTTAACATCTTGGTAATCAAACGTTATTTGCTATAGCAAGAAAAACATTGTAATGAAACATAAAATGTCAGTACTTCAGCCCACAGTTGATACAGGCAATGACTCTCTGAGGTTTTAGGAAATATTCCCTCTTATCCCCACTGTGGCAACTCTGCTTAGCCAAAGTTCACTTCTAGCTTTTAGTCTTTTGCTAAATCTCCCCACCAAATGAGAACTAAAATACAACTCTCCTGCAGCACACAAGCAAGGAGAACAAAGGGCTTGTGAGCAGCAGGATAATGCTGCCTGAGGAATCAGCCATCCACAGCCACCAGCTTTCCTTATGGCCAGGAGAAATGAGAAGCAGGACAGGTGGAGCACCACCAAACACTGCAAAAGAAAAGGAAAATGACTGATGAAAGGTGCCCAGGCGAGGCCCTCGCGCGGGTCATTACGAAACGCGCGGCACCGCTATTGAACAATTCCATCTGACACGAGGACGATGAGTCAGGGCAGCGCGGCACGGGGCTTATCACACGGGCACGCTGGCTGCAGGGAGCAATCCTCAGGCAGCCCAGAGCCACGTGCCTCGCTGCGGCATGGCCGAGCTCGGGAACAGCAGGACAGAGCAGCCACCGAGACCCTTCCACCCTCTGGGCTGAGAGCGCGCTGCATCTGAGGAGAGAAGCCCAGGAGAGTCCCCGTGGCTGCCTGAGCCCCCCGTGCTCAGACACCAGAGTGTGTGAGCCTGAGCCCTCCCAGAGCAGAGCCCTACCAAACCAAGCTGAGCCCTCCCAGAGCAGAGCCCTACCAAACCAAGCCTGAGCCCTCCCAGAGCAGAGCCCAGCTCTCCATGAAGTCTGCCAGCCTGCTTCTCTCTCATCCTGGTGTCCAGTGCCACAGTGCCCACCTACACTGGTGAACTCTGGTGAAAAATGTGTTCCACTGATGACTCCAACTCGCCCAAAGACAAACCACAGAAACTAAGCCTGTTCTCTCACGGAAGGGAACGTCCTCTCCAGTGAGGGCAGAGCTGCCTCCCGTTCTCCAGACAAGGCTTAGCTCCTTAAAACCCCCCCAAAAAATTAACTCAATTCTAACCTTTCTCCAGTTGTGCTCATGCTGGTAGAAGGTCTGTGTTCTGCCAAGGATTAAAGCATCATGGATTTGGGTTACTATCCAGTAAAACAACTCCACGTACCCCTTAAACAGGATCCCAGGACAGGCAGCCAGTGAAACTTGCTCCAAGCTTTGCCCATCCAGATATTACTGAAATGTAACTCAAACCTAAGTTGACAACCAGCCTGGAAGAAGCTAAGGCAGCACAGCAGGAAGATCACTGCACTTGGGAAGGAGCTGTGCTCTCCCAGGACTGTCAATTCCATTTCAAGAGAAAGATGGATGTGAAAGCGACTCCCCATCTTCCTGTGAAACGCTCCATGAGTGCAACCGCGGCAGGTACGCGCTGCTCCGTGCTCCAGCTGCGCCTCCAGTCACATGGAGCTGATGGAAGGGATGGAACCAGGACAGCAGAGAGCCCTCGGCAGTGCCCAGCAACCACAGCATCCCTCTCTGTCCCCAACAGCTCCTGAAGACTCAAACACAATGCCCAAAGAGCACGGGAACATAAGGTATGTGCTCCTCGGTGCACTCATGAACAGTTCCTGACCAGCCCTTATGAAAAAATGTGGCATTAAAAACAACCCCAGCGCCTGAACAGAGCTGGAATTCTAATGAAGTCACCTGGATGACTTACAAGCGGAAATTCGGTGGAAAACAATTCATTCAGCAGGTCACTCTGAAGATTTTTAGCACAGAAGCAAGGGTTTCTTGTAAAAGGTGAGAAGAGACAAAGGAAAGGGGGACAGAAGGAGGGATGCAGCAAGATATCCTGCAGGTGCCCGACTCATCCCAGTGAGAGAAGCGGCTCCAGCTCCTGCCCAGCCATCGGAGCAGCTCCGACGGAGCACAAGAGTCCCGCTTTGCATGGGCAGGGACTGAATGTAAATTGCTGCCTTGGTTAATACGTAAATTGCCGACTGTTCCCTCCTATTCCATCGGCTCCAGCAGAGACAATTATGAATACAGGCCTCCTGCCCTTTGGGATGATTAACATTCCCCTTCCTCAGTGTCCCCAGCACTGCTGACCCACATTCAGCTCCTGAAATGCAGTTCTGTGTAAACTGCAACATTCGGTGTCAGCACAACGTGCCAGCCCAGCAGGGCCGGGCGCTCTGCTCCTCTCTCTGAATAAACGCAGTGCTCGACTTCCCAAGGGCCAGGAAAATCCCGGTCCTTTAACATCAGACCAGGCACCCAACTACCCTCCGCTTCTCTTTTTAGGGAAAAGGGGACACAAGCCAGGAATGCTCCGGCTGTTATCTCGAGCTGTCATGTCAAAGTCCACTTGACCTGGTAAATGTCCGTTGGAATGGAAAACAGGATCCAACAGCCATCCATAGACCACCTCTAATTCCAGGCTCAGCAATGGACACCAGCCCACGTCGTCATTAATTTCACCTTCTGGAAAAGGCCCAAAATCACGGGGCACATGAATTTCCAAGCTCACACAGACTCTCACAGTGGAACTCCTTCTGAGACAGTGGGGGAGCGCGGTTCCCAAGGAGGGGCCGTGACGAGCAAACCCGCTTTTCTCTAAGAGAATGTGACACGGGGTCAAGTTTGTGCAGGGATTTGGTGGCTATATTTGAACTGCCCAGTTCTCTTAGGCAGCTACTACTGGGAGAGCGGGATCACCTCGGGAAGGGGCTGCCAGCACAGGCAGCAACCGGGCTGCGCTTGCGTTCCGTGATCAAAGAATTCTTTCAGATCCCTAAATGGGACCATTTTGCCAAGGTTTTACTCGCTTCCAAGTTGTTTCCATTAAGTCAAAGTGTTAAAAGTGTAACTGTGATGAAGACACGCTCGCAGTAGCATTATTTTGTATTTCTGCTGCCAGTCAAAAATGCTTCCCCGTAAGGATTTGCCCTTTCCAAAGCATTTACATCAACACCTCCCCTCTAACCTCAAGAGTCCCAGCGCCTGAACCAAGCAGCTCCTTTCTCCTTCCCCACTCCTCTCCCAGAGCCAACAGCAACAGTTCTGTCAGCTAAGGAAAAGTACTGAACCCACGGTGCTCAGGGTCTGCAGGCAGAATCCAATCCGTTCACTCGCACTCCTCTCCAGAGGCTGGGATTTGAAAGGAAACCTGACCTCGGAGTTGAGAAAGCTTCCAGGTCAAGTTTCAGCTTCAAGCTATCCCAGCTCAGCCGAACAGATGGCAGTTGTTCCAGCACAGGTATTTCCCCAGGCTCGGGGAACCACGGCAGTTCAGAGGGACAGGGACTGGATCTCCTCCGTGCAGGGAATGGGCTGCAGGTTGAACCCGCTGCTCCAGCCCCTCCCGCGCTCCAGAGCCCCCAGCACCTCACCATCCCACCAGAAAGGCGCTTCCTGAAATCCACAAACCACCCCTGGTCACTCCAGGGCAGCAGGAATGAGTGTGCACTGCTATAAAGCAAAGCTTTTCAAGCTTAACATCCCCTTCCATCACCCAAAGCCAACGTGTAAAATCTAGCCTTGGCCCTGTAAACGTGGAACACCATTTCCAGACAAAATCTGTGTGCATATTCTGCCATTCTTCAGACAAAATCAAAAGATGGTCTTTGCTTTGGTATTTTGCAAACTTCAGAGGCAGCACCACTGAGAAGAAACCTTGACCCAAGGAGGGAGTCTGGAAACAGGAACAGGAAAGCAACTTGGAGTTGGAACATTCCTTTTCCAGGAGTGATCTCCACTCAGAGGGGTCAGCCTCCTGCACTTGAAGCACCTGAACCCATCACCCTTTTTCTCTCAGCAAGGTTCAGGTTTATCATGGGGAGAAGAACAGCAGAGAACACCTCTAGTGCAGGTTAAATTGTGGCATCGAGCACTTGCAGGCACAAAATAGCCGTCAGGGCAGGCAAACACGGCCGAGCTCTGAAAAGAACTGTCCAGGAGGTGTTATAACTGATGTTTAAATAGCCCCTGAAATTAATTTCACTTTATTACCCGGGCAAAAAGCCAGAGCTCCAACAAACGAAGGTGATGGTGGATTTCTCCTCATGTTTCAAAACAATGTCAATCCTGAAACTGACAGAGGGACAACCTCCGAACTGACAGAGGGACAACCTGG
>VWPU01013469.1:0-42954 GCA_013398955.1 Callaeas wilsoni
CCCCCGCTCCGCGCCCGCAGCGCCCGCACACCGCCCCTGCCGGCCCGGCGGCACCACGGCCGGGACGCGGCGGGGATGGCGTGCGGTGGGGTGGGGATGCGTGGGAAAGGGGATGGGAGTAAGAGTGGGGATGAGGAAAGCGGAGAGGGTGGGATGGGAAAGGGGATGTGGGATGGGGAGGAAGGGGAATGGGATGAGAATAAGGATGGGGATGAGGAAAGGAGATGGGAAAGGGATAGGGGATGGGGAAAGGGGGATGAGGAAAGGAGATGGGAGAGGGAGANGGATGGGGAAAGGAGAAGGGAAAGGGATAGGAAAAGGGGGATAAGGAAAGGGAAGAGGATGGGATGAGGAAAGGAGAGGGGAAGGGGAGAGGGGAGGGGGAAAGGAGAGGGGAAAGGGATAGGAAAAGGGGGATAAGGAAAGGGAAGAGGATGGGATGAGGAAAGGAGAGGGGAAAGGGATAGGAAAAGGGGGATGAGGAAAGGGAAGAGGATGGGATGAGGAAAGGAGATGGGAAAGGGATAGGAAAAGGAAAGGGGATGGGGAAAATTAAAGAGGATGGGAAAGGGGATGAGGAAAAGGAAGGGGAAGGGAAAGGCGATGAGAATGGGGATGGGAAAAGGAAAAAGGACAGGAGAGGGGATGGGAGAAAGGAAAGATGACGGGGAAAGGGGATGGGGATGGGAAAAAGGATGGGAATGGGGATAGGAAAGAGGATGGGAGAAGGGGAAAGGGCTGGAAAATTGAATGGGAGAAGGGGAAAGAGGATGGGAAGGGAATGGGACAAGGAAGTGGAATGGAGACAAGAAGGGGGATGGGAGAGAGGGAAAGGGACAGGACAGGGGAAGAGAAGTGGATGGGATGGAGAAGGGGATGAGGAAGTGGGACAGGACAAAGAAGGGGAAGGGGATGGGACAGGGATAGGGAAGGGGATGGGTATGGGAGTGGGGATGAAGATGGGAAATAGGTGGGGACCACAGAATCAGAAAAAAAACCTCTTTAGTGCCACTAAAGTGCAGGTGATGTATTTGCAAAGAGTTCACCTTTACTTCTAGAATTCCCCAAAAAAATGACAACAGAAAATGAAGATTTCAGAGCAGTGTCCTTATGTCTCAGAGAATCTCCTGCTTATTAAAAGAATCCTTTTTCAGTTAAACCCCAAGCTAGTGGTGTTGTGTTTTACCTTTGCAAGGCAAGGGCACATTCACCTCTCAGCATGCTCAGCTGCTTCCTCTGAAGGGGCAAATCACAGCTCTGAATTACCTGTGGCACTGCAAGGGCTTTTCTACCAGCACCAAAGAGAGGAGCCCAGCTGTGTCAGAGGCTGCCAAGAGGTCTGGTAACGTTATTTGCAATTTTCTGAAAGTTTAATCATTGCCAGCTCCCAGGTGTTACCAGCATCACCTGACACCACTCCCAAACTCTCCTGCACAGAGCTGGGGCTGGGTAATCCGGAATTTAACAAGGTTGAACAATAGTGAGAAACCAAAACATCATCAATTATCTCCTGCCATTGCTCATACGGTGAAGTAATTACAAAATCACATCCAGCTGACATTCCTACCACTCATCCCTGCTAAATGTGTGATCATCAAACAGGACAAACAACAAGGTCAAGGCATAGCCTTGCTCCTCATCATGTAACCACTGATTTGGTGCTGGTTTGAATCAGGAATCACCAATTTAGAGCACTTCAAAGAGTCATTTTCAAGAGTTATTTATATTTCTATAGAGTTCTTTTTGAGATGGTTTCTCACTCTTAATTTTGGAATTATGAGAGTGATGGAGATTTCCACAAAAATATGAGTTCAGCTTTCTGTCCTGCCAGGTGTTGAGGCTCTGCGAGCACCCCTGGATGCCAACAATCCTCCGAGTGAAATTTTGTTCTTTTACAGACAAACCCTTGCAGGCAGATGAAAAACACCCAGGAAACCTCCGGGTGGGTGCTCAGAGCTTTGGCTTCCCCTTTGTCCCATCTCCTCACACAAACTCTGGCACGGAAAGTGCACCATGAATCCATCGGTCCCACCACACAGGAATGGGGAAGTTCTCCTTGGCAGGATCATAACTTTGGCAGGAGCAATATTTTCTGAGATGCTGAGCTTTACGCCGTTTTTGCTGCATGAAACTCAGGAAAAACATTGACACCCAACCCTTTGGTCTCCTCAGCTGCTGCTTAACGACCTCCTGGGCTCCTCAGAGGCCCCGGTGGTGCCCACAGAGACTGAACGTCCTGAGAGCTCTCTGTTCTTGCTCTGTGAGCTTCGCTTTTGCTCTTGACGACTGGAAATTTAACGAGTTGTATAATTGTCAGGTGACTGCCTCGGAGCAGACGCGATCAGGCTGGGTCTGTGACTCACAAAAAGCTCTCCAGAAAGCACAGAAGAGAGGAGATAACTTTCATGCTGCAGTCAAACCAGCAGCTAATCCAATTAAAGAGAGGACACAGGAATGCGGGATACACCCCTGGCCCATCGGGGCTAATTCCTCGTGTCTTGCAGAGCTCAGGCCTCAACGCTTCAGCAGAAAATAAATATTAGGCACCAAATCTCCTGCTAATAGTGCTGTGCTCTCTGTGATAGAGGGAGCAGTCTTGCTGGGCCCTGCAGGGAGCAGAGTGTGTCCTGAGGCATAAAAGCTGCTCACCCTTTTCTTCATTTACACAGCAGCTACCACACAGGGAATAAGCAAACCCTTTCAAAAAGCCGGTTTTTGAATTACAGCAATGCTTGTTGCTCGTCTCGGGGAATCCTGCGAGCTCGTCACACCCTGGGTGCTCAGCACATCAGCGTTTGTGTGAGGAGGTGGGACAAAGGGGAAGCCAAAGCTCTGAGCACCCACCCGGAGGTTTCCTGGGTGTTTTTCATCTACTTGCAAGGATTTGTCTGTAAAAGAAGGAAATTTCACGTGGAGGATTGTTGGCGAGATTGGCGTCGATGCAGAAGGTGAACTAAGCACGGAAATGATCCCAAAACAGAAAGAGAAGCAGAGAGGTGTCACTGCGACCACACGGTGCTCAAAACAGAGAGGCCGTGGGCTGCCTCCCGAGCTGGGGGATGTGAGCAGGATCCAATCCAAGTCGCTTTAAACTTCTCCTGGGTCTGGCCTGGAAGATCTGCAAGGTTTCCCCCGTTTATTCTCCCTCTGTGAGCAGTGGGCAGTGACTGACAAGGAAATGGAGCCATTAAACACTAGAGGGAAGCAAAAGACTTTGACTGCAGCAACCTCTCTGCAAAGCTGCCCGGGGCTGCCCCTGGACCTAAACACGAATAAACCCGGGGGAAGTGGCAGGGGGCGTTCGTAGGGACATTCCCAAAACCCCTCGTAATTTAGGAATGTGCGTTAAGGAGGGATATTGCCCCACAGGGAGGGGGAAAGAGGGCACAAGACAGCACTCGTTGGTTTTCAAACACTTCCATGGGATGCAGATCTCATCCCTGGTAATTTCATTGGGTTGATCCCAGCTCCTCCTCATCGTGACTCAATCTCTTTTCTTTCCTCTGCTTCTCCTACCTCTCCTTAGCAGCTGCAGCCCTTTTTTTAGGAAAAAGGGGGAGTCACACTTGAACAATTTCCCTGCGGGAACTGCCTGCAGAGCAGCTGATCCGCTGAGGGCCACATACAGACCTCCAGGAAATTGGAATTTTTTTTGCTTAGAAATGTTTATTTGGGTCTTTATCCTCCTTCTCTCTCAGTGTTTCTTCTTCCCCTCAGAAATTTGCTCTGACTTACACGTCTCTCTCCCCTGGTAAAACTCTACCCAGACTGGGAGGCAGAAAGGAAACAGGGACAAGCTGGACTTCACTTCAGACAAGTGGAAGACAATGAAAATATTTCATTTCAGTGGTCTGCTGGTGTCTAAAGGAGCTTTTCCTTGTTCCCAGCTGCTCTCCTGGAAAATCAGATCCATTTACAGAGAAAAGTAAAGATGCCTCAGAAATAAAAAGCCAGCAGGGCCTGGACTGGAGTCTGCCAGCAGAGACCAGTAAAGGCCCACAGCAGCTCCAGGAAGGATGATTTGGGAGGTGATTCACCCCAGAGAAGAGGGGCTGGGGATTGGCAGTGGGATTTCCACCAGGGAAGAGGGAAGATGACACTTTCACCAGAGCTGGACAAGCTGATCAATAATCCTCGTTTGCTAAATGCACTTTTTTGGCCACATTTTGGTTTCATTTCCTGCCTTGGTCCTTCAAATCCGTGCCCCTGCAGAGTCCAGCCAAGCTGCAGCAGAAGCTGTTTCCATCAGTGTCCCTGGAAGAACTCTGCTGTGCCAGCTGGGATAGTGCTCAGTGCTCAGGAAGGCCTCCAGGAGCAGAATGTGCAGCAGGAACTTTGCAAGGTGTTAGTTCTGCAAGGAAAAGAGGAATTTGGGCTGGCAGGGAGATGTAGATTCCAGCAGGATATGTTATCTTCCCTTCTGGACCTGCAAAATTAAATCCTCTGGAAGGGCTGCCAGGCTTCCTCTCTGATGGATGGTTTGAGCTCCATCTCCAGCTGCAGATCCGTTGGTTATACAACACTTCTGGAGAGCTAAAAATTCCTCTGTGGGCCCCACGACCCTGTGAAATAAAGATGTCCCACGTGGAAAGCTTCTTGGGATCACTGGAATAATTTATTGGATGCAGTCTGCACTTTGTCAAGCACTTTGGGATGCTCGGGGATGAAACACCCCTGCACAGCTATTGGGAAGAATTAGCTAATGCTGGCTAATAGCTGAGAGAGCACCTCCAAAAAGGGCAAGAAATAAAATCGACCTGAGCTGGAAACTCCATTTTATTCTCCTTTATTTCTTAAATGTTAGGAGAGTTACACAGACGAATGGTAGACGTTAAGCCACAATAATAATGAGAATTAATTCTGTTACAACAAAGAGAAAAGCAAAATTTATGGAGGACGTTCTTAGTCTGGAGAGTGTGCACAGAGCTGAAAAGAGGGGGCTGTAGTTCTAGTTCTAGTCTCAGTTTTAACCTCTTTTAAGGTCACTGCCAAGCACCCTTTCTTTGTCCCACACCAAGAGCTCACAGTCCATTTATTACCCAAAAAAGCTTCTCTGCCCTCATCAAGGTAAAGTCCTCACTGAGGGGCAACTGCTGTACAAATACTGGGGATTATTATTTTAACCAATTGAAAATAAAATTCATGTCTCAGGAAACCAGGGATGGGGCAAAGCCTGCAAAAGAAGGTAAAGAAGTTTATCAAAGTGCAGCAATTCATTGGCACAGAGAGAAGATTACTTTGAGTTACTCAGGCCAAGTGCTACACACCTTAAAAAAANTGGAGAGATTACTTTGAGTTACTCAGGCCAAGTGCTACACACCTTAAAAAAAGTGTTTCTCCACCAGAGGCAAATCCCAGATTAGAGAGAGAAAGGCTGAGATGAGGAAAGGACAGAGAAAACCAATTTTTCTGGGAGGGCACTGAGTGTGTGGCAGAGTGGGAACAGGGAGCAGCGCTCCTGCCCCAGCCCAGGGGGAATTCCATATGGAACCTTCTCATTTCCATGGACTTCCAGCAGTGCCACCGACTGAGAGAATGCAAAGTGCAATGGGAGGGCCTCAGTGCCTTCTCACCAGGATTTTAGGGCAAACAGCCCTCATTAATTCCTCTGCATTAAGAAATAACCAAAAAACACTCCACAGTTGTCTTTTTCCTCTTGGTTATGCATCAGTCTTGCCTAGCTCTTGCTCAGCCAGAATTTTAATTTGCTGAATTACAGAGTGGCTGCTGGTGAAAGCCACAGTGGTGATCTCCAGGCCAATCACACAACATTCCTCTCCTGAAGGAAAAAGGGCCACAATCTCACCCCATCCTCACCAGGGAGGCTTATCCTGGGCCATCATCCCATCCCATCCCATCCGGGTTATCCTAGCGTGTCTGACCGTTTCCCAAATCTCAACCAGTGATCAAAGCAAGGATGAGGAACTCAGAAAACCCTTCCCAGCCCTTCTTTCAGAGAATATATTAATTTTTTCCCCCTCCTTAAGCTATTCTGCAGCCCAGGAGTGAGATAAAATATTTAAATGCCTCTGGAGTTTATGAGCAACCCCACTCTGAGCTGGTGTCTGTGTGAGCTGTGCTGAGCAATTGGAGCTGGCAAGGAAAAATCTCCAACCTTTGACTCACAGACATGAAAGGGAGGGAGAGAGACATTAATGACAATTACTTGAGACTGAGCCACCCTGATGGAGTTACCAGCACAGCCTCCTGCACCTGCAGGAATGCAGCCTGCGTTTCAGGGCAGGCTAAGGATCCCTGTCTGCTCTGGGGAAGAGCAAAAAGGGGCTTGGGATCAACCCCAGACCTTTCTCAGCACTAATCCTGGGCACTTTTTGGGGTGGATCTTCAGTGAGGAGAGAGGTAATTAATTACAAATCACCAAAAAACCCCATAAAAAGCCTGGAGAGAACAGTGGAAGGGGCTAAGAAATTAAAAGATGAGGAGCTGCTCAGCTGCAGCTTAGGAAGGCTCACCTCCACCTCAACTTCTCTTCTATTATTAATATTTTTACTGCTTGAAGGCACTAAAAACAAGGTCCCCCAATAAAATTATTCTTTATCACAGCCCCCAGGAACAGTATATTAATATCTACAAAAATGTCCGTGGTCCATTTTCCATAAAAAGTGCTTTGCTGTGACATCCCACCTTGGGAAGAGCCAGTACAGCTCCTCTGGAGGCCTCAGCCAGCACGTTTTTGGCAGAGCTGAGCTCAGCTTTTGAGGAGCCACCCCGGCCAGCGCAGTGCCCCGGGTCCTGCTGAGCCCTGGCACACCCAGCAGAGATCCCTGGTGCCCGTGGGAGGAGGGACAGGGGTCTGGAATGGGCTTTAGATGCCGGAGGACGTTGGCATCAGTCAGACAAGACGCCCAAGCTGGCAAGGAAGAGGCAGGGCCGGGTCTGGAGACCCTGCCCCAGCTCCATTCGGTCGCCCCCACACAAATCCCCCCCTGTCACCACCCTCCCAGCAGCAGCAAACACCTTTCCTTCCGTGCCCCAAGGACTGGCAATATTCTACAGCTTTCCTGAAGTTCTGACTTGCTTGGATCACAACACTGAATCCCTTCCAGTTTTTTGGCGTCCTCCCCCGACACCATTCACATGTAGAACCCCCCTTCAGCCCACAGCCTCACTGCCTCAGGCATCCACTTGCCAAAATCCATGGGAACAGACTCATCTCGCTCCTGGACTCCCATTCTGAGCCCCTGGCCCATGAAAACTCCTGTTGCTACTCCTGTTCCTCGAGGAGCTGCTCCCTTTCACCATCTCCCTGTGCTGGGACCGTACCTCGGGTTTGATGTGCTCTGTGTGGCCTGGATCCACCTGAGGGCTGCAGGAAAATCCCATCCCAGGTTCCACACAGGAGCTCAGCCCTCTCCACAACATTCCTGCCCCTGATCTAACTGAGACTGGCATTTACAGCACTGTAACTGCATCCATCAAATGCCTGCTCCTGCCAGATCTGATTTGGTCTGCGCTGAAACAGAAACAAGTCAACAAACACAGGGTGAGAAACAGAGTTCAGCTCTGGGCTGGGCCCTCAGTCATTGGTGAGCTTCTCTTTCCCCGTGCAATGAGGATAGTGACATCTTCCCATTGATAAAATGAGGTTTTCCACTGCCATTTGTGAGGGCTGTGCTCTCCGTGCTTCACCTGGAACGTGCAAAGTGCTGTGTGACACTGATCTGTGCCAGCCTAGGAGAGGGATCGGGCTTTGCCATCGTTATTCCGATGGATTCACTACGTGGAAAAATGCCTGGTGTAATGATGGCTCAGGATGAGTGATGCAGGTGGTTTTATTTAAAGCAATTACATCAAAGCAAAACGTCTGCTGATTCAGCTCATAAAAACCATTGATGCATAAAAACCAACAATAATTGTCAAGAAAGAAAAGGGGGAGGGAGGATTGGGAGAACAGAGGAAGAAAAGGCAACCCAACCCCATAAATGCACACAAGACAGTTTAACTCTTTCAAGAAGCATTTGCACCCTTGTGTGGGGGAAAAGTCGATGTGAAAAAAACTCTGTGGGAACTGGAGGGAGATGGAATTAAGAAAAGGCATCTCTCTTCCACGTTATCTATCTCTGATGGAAGCTTCTGGTCCAGCCAGCAGCTTGGGAATGTCTTCATTTACAATATTCCTTCCTGAAATCTGAAAGCAAATGGGAACGGGGGTCAGCACCTGGAGAGAGATTTCAAACCATTCAAAGCAGCACAAAAATATGGATTTATCCCTACAGTGATCACCTGCAGTCACCCACATCCCTGATATCCCCTCAAAAAGCCCCCCAGAGAGCCAGGCTGTGGGTAAATTATTGCCCAGGTCAGCTCTGCAGGATGCAGGAAAAGGAGCCATGAGAATTCCATCAGGGACAGCGGGTCAAAGGCAGCTCAGGGGCTCTCCAGCCCGTTCCCTGCCTGGTGTCGTTTCAGCCCCATTTATTATATCCTAATTCCTCTGGAATGACTCATGGAATCTCACAGCTGATCACAAGCCCTGCTTGACACAAGTGCTGTCCTACAAAGGGAGGCACAACCCTCGGGATTAATCCTGGATCAGCAAGAGGAGATTCAGCCCCCAGGGAGGGAGAGTTGTTTGCTTTTCTTGGATGAAGTAACTGCCCATTACCCATAAATTAATCCAGCTCCAAACACTCTCTTCTGCACAGTGTTTTCTGCCCAAACACCACGCCAGGACATTTCTGGGCTCCGTCTCGCTCGCTCTGAGGTTCCAGTAGAGCAGGCACAACTCCAGCCCTGCCAGGCTCTCTTTTTCCAATCAAGAAAAATTCCAATTTGTGCCATGCCAAAAGCTTTTAAAAGCCTAATCACTGCTTGCATCTTGTGGCTGCGTGATGAAAGGATGGGAAGGGAGCTGGCCTCTCATTCCTGCTTTTGCCACGAGGTTTCTCATTCCTCCTTTGGCTGTGGCTTGGTCACTCACTGCTGGACTGTTCCTCCCTCCTGCTGCCCATCAGAAGGTCCCTACAGCCACCAATTAGGGGGAAGAAAGTCATGATTACCTTTGTCTAAATCAATGTTCTTTGCTGGGAAGCTTCTGGCTTGCTCAGCCTTCTCCTTCAGGATGTTGTTTTTGTAATCTGTGCAAGGGAGGAGCAGAATTCACACAGGCGTTAGGATATTAAAAGAAAACAGAGTTTTATGAGCAAGACAGAGGTGATCAGTCCTTCCTTGATGTGCTCTAGGTCTGGCACCTCTGATTTCTAGGAATTATGTGTGGAGTTACTCAGCAGGAAAACAGCTCTGACTTCATTTTAGCCCCTGGCATTAATCACTTGTGCAAACTTCAGCTCCCTGCTCCTCACAGGTACCACAGATCCTTCCAGCACGCAGCAGAAAGCTCTGGATTATCTCCTCGAAGCTTACCTGGAGGTGACTGATGCAATTATCCCGAGAATTTGCTCTCCTGGGACACACAGAGAAGGATTTTTGCAAGCCACCCCTTGCAATTCCTTTCTTTACTTCTAATTTTGTCTCTCTCTCGTTTGCTGGGGCCTTCACAGCAATTCTTGGGACCTAAGGTTTGTCAGCTTAGTCTTTTAAAGGTTGCACCTTTACTGGGGATGCAAATTAAAAAAAAAAAAATCAAGGGGACAATAATTTCCTGGTTTATCAAGCAAGTTCCAGCAGGTTTGAACTTGGCATCATGGCAAGGCTTCAGGAATGTCGGGGTGGTGCAGGCAAGAGCATCGGTTTTGTGGAATGGAGTCACTCCAAGTCCCAGCAAGAGCCGACCCCTGATCAATTATTGACACAACAAACCCAAGGCTGCACCTTCAAACCCCAACGAGGAGCAGCACCCATCTTCAGGAATGTTGGAAATTCCCCAAATCAGTCCCATATATCCCCCAAAAAACTTCTCCACAGTGTGAGGTGAGCTTCCTTTCCCCTCTTTTCAGTGTCTTTCATTTTACCACGAGTTCCAGGGGGATTTGTATTTTCTCTTTTGTATCTCAGGGCCTCTGCTGCAATTTTTTTTCCTCTCATTCTCTGTCTATCTGCCTTAATTGCTACCACAGATCTTGACAGAAGGCCCAAATGTTCACTGAATGATTTGACATCCAGGGAGGAGGAAATCAGGAAGTTAAACTAAACTGGCTTCAACAGAAGGTGGAAGCAACGAACTCAACTAACTCAGGACTTCTCTTTACCCAATTTTGGTCAATCGAAGTCATACCCACTTCCAGAGGTTAAGGAATGGGTTAAGTCACTTCAAAATATCCAAGTACCATTAGAAATGTCAGCTTTACAAGGGTTTTGACCTGGTTTGGTGGCCAGGGATACCTACCCAGCCTGATGTCTTCACTTCTGTGTGGGGTCAGATCTGTCGTGTCCACTGTAAATTCTTTAAGATTCACATCCTTCCTGAAAAGGGAATAATGATGGGAAATGGTATTGTCCCATCCTTTAAGTCTTTTCACACTTTCTCACAATAGCTTTTCTAATGTTTCTTTAGAGAATTTAATTAATTTAAAATTTTTCTCCCCCTCCCCACTTTTTCTCCATTTGTCCAGAGCTTAGAACAATGGGCAGCCAATACTGGAATTTCCTCATCTCTTCCACTTTAATCACATAAAACAAGGTCTGGAGGAGCCCTGGCACACAATCTTGGCCCCATCTCACAGCAGACCTGTGCATTATTCCTTTACCACCAACTCCCAAGGACACCTCACAGAAACTTCATCCATGAATCAGTTCCCAAAGAGGAAATTCAATTGCCAAATCAGCCCTACAAACCATTTTCTCCGTCCACTTCCTCCTCCAAACCAGATCCTCAGCTGCTTTAGGTTCTTAGCTGAGGAGAGGGGCCCTAAGCTCATTTTTATGCAGTCTAAACCTAATTAATAAACTCTGTCATTGTACTTACTCTCCGTATTTCTTCACATTGTATTCGTAACCTAAACAGGAGGAAAAAGCAGAATGAGCAGTCACAGCGAGTCCAGATCCATTCCTGGTGGTGGCTTTTTGTGTGACACCCAAAACCAGCGCTGTGGGTGTCACCCACAGACCCCAGGGTCCTTTATGGAATTCCAGAGTCTCCCAGCACAGCAAGGACCTGGACACCTGAGCTCCCAAGGGACAAATCCCACTTGTGAAGGGCTTTTCACCTCCCTTCTACAGAGCAACTCAGCAAACCATGAGTGGGATTCAGCCAAAGCCTGGACTTGATCACCTTGGAGGTCTTTTCCAACCCCAACGATTCCACGAAATCAAGGCCTGGACATTTCTACACCACACCAGCCCTGCAAATCCTCCCCGCTGGGCAGTTCCTGGTTTTCCAGGAGGGGATCCCTGCCTCCAGCGCCGTTCCTTGCAGGAATGATTTGCAGAACAGTGCCCCGGGATGTCCCTCCCAGCGGGACAGGGCCGGCGTTCCCCGGCTCACCTCTCTGCCGGCGCTTGCGGGTGACCAGGACCACGATGATGAGGAGGACGAGGAAGAGCAGCAGAGTGGCCAGGATGTAGCCCAGCTGCTGGAAAAAGTGCATCCTGCTCTCGGGGATGATGACATTGATGACATTGTGGCCCCTGACGACGTTTGGATCTGAGGGAAGGAAAACAGGGGGATCACTGGGAGTGGCATCCAGAGAGAAGCAGGATCACACCTGGCAATGTTCAGGGAGAAATTCTCCTGAACTGCAGGAATTAAAGGGCAAATCAGTGCCTGATTTACACCACCCTGCACCTCCGGCAGGAGGGAGATGCTGTGCTCCTCACCAGACCAGAATTCCCAGGATTTAACAGGATGCTGCACATCCCTTCCCTGGGATCAGCGATCCCTGGCCATCGGTGTGTTCCTGCAGAGGGGAATTTCAGAGCAAAGCCATCCCCAAACCTTCCAGAGGGTAACACAGCCCTCCCCTGGGTCCCTTACAACACACTCCCCACACTGCTCTGGCTCCAGACAGCCAGAGTTTGAAGCAGCCCCTCTCTGCCAAGGCTCGTAATTTACGGAGTGAGAAGAGTTTTCAATGCCAAAGAATGAGTTTCCTTTGAACTGAAATAAAAATCGATAAAATAAATAAACCCTCCCTCCCCCCCAAAAAAACCAAAAAACCAACGCACAGAGAAAAGCCAAGATTCCATTCCTTTTGTGGGTGCAGCAGGATTTCTGTTCCCCAGCACTGGGAAGGGGAGCTCAGAACTTTTCCGTGGAACATTTTTTGCAGATCTCAAATAAATAGGTCAATGTTTTACACATGTAAAGAGGAAGTGACTTCTCTGCTCGCAACAGTCAGAGGAATGGACAAAGCCAGCCCAGGCATGGATGGAATCCCTTAGGACTGTGCTGGCAGAGGGTTTTTCCCCTCAAAACAGAGCTGAAATGACACCTTCACCCCTTTCAGGGAATGTGCACAGAGCACCAGGCAAGAGCAGGATGGAGCCCTCACCTCCCATTCCCTTGGGAGTTCCTCCCTTCCCCGGAGGGAATAAGGGGAAAAGTGGGGGGAAATCCTCAAAAGCCACAGTGCCCTTTAGCAGATGTGTTCTGACACTTCTGGAAGTGCTGGCACAGGGACTGGTTCCAGTTTTTCAGTTTGTTTCCAGCGCTTAAAAACACCAACCCAGCGAAAATAAAATCAAATAAGGCAAGAGTGGATTGAAATAAACACTCTGAACCCAGAGCTGATTGTTTGCTGATGCCAACAGCAGCCCTAGAAAATGAAAAAGCTTGAGCAACGTGCTCTGTTCTGGTGGCCCAGTGCTCCACTCCAGCAGCACTCTGCTTTTTACTGGCATTTCCAGATGCCCTGTGCTCCCTGGATACAGTGCTGGAAAAAACGTGGGATTTCCACCCTGCCAAGGTAAAAAATACCAAAACCAAACCAAAAAGCCCACTTGCAAAGCTGCAAACAGCACATGTGACAGCTCTGCTTTGTCACATCCTTGGCTCCTGGGAGGCTTTCTGCCATAATGAGATGGTGCCACAGCAAACAAAGGAATTCTATTCCTGGCTTTTTGCTTTCCCACAGTACTGCAGGACAGGGCTAAGAGCTGGGCTAAACTTTAGGCAACGCTGGGGAGCTCACTGCAACAACAAACAGTGGAAACAGAGAATTAATAACTTTGGGCAATGGAATATATCCCATTTATAACTGGGGAAACTGAGGCACAGAGGGGCAGCTCAGGCACACCCGTGAATGTCAGTGCCCAGAGCAGGATCACGAGGTCACCCAGACTCTCCTCCTCATCCTACACCAGAATTTGAGCCGACGTGATGAGGGTTAATGCTGTAAGCAAGATCTGATCTCTCAGCACACCTCACGCCCATCTGCCCCAAATTCACTCACAGGACACTTTAACCACTGAAAAATAAATCCTAATGGTGGTTGGGGGTGGGGAAACTTAGACCACAGGTGCCTTAACATGACTTTCCCAAAGTGTCAAGGATCAGATTCTTCTGCTGGAAAAAGTGGAGGGCTCTCCACAAAGCTGGCCACAAAGCTGGCCAAGGGTTGCCAATATTTTAGCACTAATCATGGGACACAGCAGATTCCTCAGCCACCTGCTGCAGAGCAAACCCTGAGTGAAAATGCTCTCAGTTAGTGGACATCCACCCCATTTACACTGCTGAGCCTGAGAGCAGCGCTGAGCCCCTGCTTCTGTTCCAAACTGGACAAAGTTTCCTGTCTGGGAATGGCTCTGGAGCTTGGAGCAAGGCCAGGAGCTGTGGCTGCTGCCTTGAAAAAAGCTCCTTGGTTTGCTTTTGTCGTCTCCCCATTTGCGTCGTGTTCCCCAGAAGAATTCCAGGCAGTTTTCATGGAACGGGGCAATGCAGGGCAGGTCCCAGCAGGAGCAGGCACCCCTGGGTGCCTCCGCTTCTCGCCCATTCCGTGGACTCCGCAGGATTTTGTGCGTGCTGCTCTCAGCCCAGCCGAGGGGTCGCTGCCTGCAGGGGACACAGCTCGGCCCAAAGCTGCTCCCCTCCACGGTGGAGGTGGCTTTTGTCAGGAAGGGGAATTCCTCCAGCGCTGAGGGCACCGCAGCCAAACTCGGGCGGCCGGGCCAGGTTAAATCACGGAGAGAATTCCACCTCCCTGCCCAGCAGGTAGGGACCTACCCAGGACAACGTCCAGGAAAGAGGGGAATCAATTCCTGGGTGGACAACTCTGGAAACAAGGTCTGGTTTCCATCTGCACAACGTGGATAAGGCTCAAGGGCTGTGTGCAGGAGCTCTTGATATTTGGGGGTCCTGGTCTCCAGCCACCTCTCCTCAGCACTGCCTGGATTTTCTGGACACCAATCTTAGCCCCAGAGAAAAAAGTTTAGGTCTCTGCGACTCGAGAAAGCCAATTTCTACAGGAGAATAAACCTATTTAAAAATGTATGAAGCAAATCAAAATTCTATATTAAACAGCCAATAAATATTAAAACACAATGAATATTTTAAAGTGTTAATAAAGAACTATACCCAAAAGACTTAAAAAAAAATATTAAACTTGGGATTTTTGTTTTCTTTTTTCTGCCCGAATGAAGTGTGATGGTTTTGAGTTTGGACAGGCTGACAAATGATAGCTCAGTGCAGTGGAAAATATGAAAATTGGTTTAAGGCACACACCAAAAAAGAAAAAAAAGAAAAAAAAGAAGAAAAAAAAAAAAAAAGAGAAAAGCTGAAGGGTGGAGGAGAATTCCGGGTGGTTGATTCTGCATGGTCTGGCACCTTGCACAGCCTAAACATCTGTGCAAAGGGGAGAGAAACTCTGGTGAGAAGAGCTGTGACAGCAAAGGCAGAGCTGCATCAACCCCCTGCCTTCACCTCCTCCTGATCCACGAACGCGTGGAGGAAAGAGAGCCAACAAAAAGGGAGAGGGAGCTGTACAAAACCACCACGGAAACGCAGCTTGTTTGCCTCAGGGCCTGCCGGCAGCGCAGAACTGCCCTGGGGCAAAGCAGACGGGAGCTGCCCCGTCCCCCCAGCGCTGAAAGAGGGGGACTGACCCCGGCCATGGGGCACACCCCACGGCACCCTCACGGCCCCTGGGCAGCTCCAGGTGATGGAAACGGCTCGGGAACAACCGGAGCTGGGCTGGCCGAGCTCTTTAGAGCCCCAAATGCAACCGTGGATACCTCCGACAGCGTGGAAAATCCCTCCGTGAGGAGCCCACGAACGAAGCGGAGAAATTCCATGATTTTACACAACTAAAAGGAGAGAGTCTAGCTTTTTCTAGCAGAATTTCCTGCAAACGCTCCACAGGAGAGGCCACTCACCCGCAGCCGGGGCCACGCCGTGCGTGGTGAGGTTCACCACCTTCGTCTCCTTGGCCGGCTCCGCCACAGCCACGTGGTAGATCCTGCGCTCGTGGAGGCCGCAGTAGTGGTGGTGCAGGTGGCAGGAGTAGGTGCCCTCGTCGGCGCTCTCCAGGTGGGAGATGCGCAGGGAGAAGTCCCCGAGGGCGAAGGCGCCGCGGGTGACGTTCATCTTCTGGCGCAGGAACAGGGGCCCGTAGGAGCGGCGCTCCCCGGACGCGTACAGGTCCACCAGGCGGTCGGCGCGGTCGTGGGGGACCCCGGGGGGCTGCCGGTCCCAGTGCACCACCTGCTGCTCCTCCTCGCTGTGCCGCTCCGTCCAGATGTGGTTGCGGTTGACGCAGGGCAGCGTCACCGTGCTGCCCTCCGGGGCCACCACCACCGGCTTCTCGCCGTCCCAGTACTCGCCGGCCTCCTCGCCTGCGGGGCAAGCACGGGCTGGGCAACCTCGGAACGGGCGTTTTGGCCCCACCGGGCCCGTTTTCCCTCACGTGCCCCATTTTTCCCCACATAATCGACTTAAATTTCCTCCCTGGGTTTCCTTTCCTTGGCCAAAATCAGCCAAATTTTCGCCCAATTTGCTGTGGCACGCCGCGATCTCATGGACGCGGTTGATGAGAAATTCCCGCTCAAGTTCAAGTGTCAAGGACAGCCAGTGACAGCTGGGATTGCTCCCAGAGCCTGGAATCCTGAATCCCAAGTGTCAGAGACACCCCTGAGATTGCTCCCAGACTCTGGAATCCTGCAGTCCAAGTGTCACGGACACACCCGGGATCGCTCCCAGAGCCTGGAATCCTGAATCCCAAGTGTCAGAGACACCCCTGAGATTGCTCCCAGACTCTGGAATCCTGCAGTCCAAGTGTCACGGACACACCCGGGATCGCTCCCAGAGCCTGGAATCCTGAATCCCAAGTGTCAGAGACACCCCTGAGATTGCTCCCAGACTCTGGAATCCTGCAGTCCAAGTGTCACGGACACACCCGGGATCGCTCCCAGAGCCTGGAATCCTGAATCCCAAGTGTCAAGGATGCCCAGATACACCTGAGATTGCTCTCTTGGAATCCTAAAACCCCAGAAGATTGAAATCCTATAACACACTCCCTCCCAAAATCTTGGAAGTGCCACATGGCACAGCTTGAACAAGCATGAACAGGAACAACCCTGGCTTTTTCACACTTATTTCAGCAGTCAGTAAAAAAAAACCAAACACCTTTATCCTCTACATCCTTGGCCATTTCATGAAGCAAGGCCACTTTCTTCTCCTTCTAACTGAGAGTTAATCTCCTGCTTCAGAAAGCAGGAAGCACATTCCCTCCACAGGCTAAGAATGGAACGAGGATCTTCATCCCAATCCTCTGAGCAGGAAATGCTTTCCTACCCACAAAGGCCCTAATTACTGGAGGAGCTGAAGCAGCACTGCTCCGTGTTTGGCTCTTGAAAAGGAATAACAGAAGAACCCAGAGCACAGAGGAGCAGACTGGGGCTCTCAGGGTGTTTTTATTGCACCGTGAGAGCAGCAGAGGAGATGCACTTCCAGCCCAGCAGCTCCACTGGTGTTATCCAGAGGTTTAAATGGATTTTAATGGGTGCCCGTGGGGACGGGTGGCACTCCCTGCCAACAGCTCGCTTTTAGAGCTGGGCTCAAGGTGTGGTAACTCGAGGAGGGTTTTTAAGAGCAGGCTGCCGAAGGCAAGCTCAGCCAGAGCACACGGCAGGTCCTTGTGGCTGAGCTGAGGGGCTGGGGTGTCACTGAGGCTGGGGTGTCACCAGGGGTGCATCGTCACTGGGGCGGGGGTCTCACTGGGGCTGGGGTGTTGTGGATGCTGAAATGCCGTTAGCAGGGAAATTTTCCCTTCTTGCATTCATTCTGTGAGAACTTTTCCTTTGCTGTGTAAGCTGTGTAAACAATAGATAGGGTTTTTGTAAATAGCATTCACATCTGGTATCTTCTGACCTTGTGTACATTATATTAGGAAAAAACATTTCTAAGTGGATGTCTGAGACTTTGACCAATCACCCTAGGAGAAGTGTGAGCACTGTTCAATTGCTTTATGGATCTAGAATATATAAATGGTATTGTAAATTTAATAAATAATTCATTCCTCACTCTGACTCCTGCCTCGCTGCATCTCTGAACCCCTGCTTAAAAACTCACAGGGTGTCACTGGGGCTGGGGTGTCACCAGGGGTGGATTGTCACCAGGGGTGGATTGTCACCGGGGGTGGATTGTCACCAGGGCTGGGGTGTCACCGGGGGCGTGCTGCTTCTGCAGCAGGGACACTTTGGAAATCACCACGAGCAAACATTGAGCTGAGCAGGCTCCAGGCACCGTTTGGCCAAGGAAGAAGAGAGGTTTGTAAAGAAACACACTGAGTGAACCCTCTGAAACTCGGGGAGCCAGACAGCAAACAGCACCGTGAGCACCAGGCTCTGCTGGTGCTTCCCAAGCCTCCTGAGGCACCTGTAAAACCTGGAGCTGTCACCACACCCACCTCTCTTGGTGATGACCAGCTGGATTTTCACAGTTTCGTACAAGTGGCAGTAGTGATGGTGAAGATTACAGGAATACGTGCCTTCATCACTCTCTGCAACACCTGTAGAGCAGGGAAGAGAGAGGAATTCAGTGTTTTATACTGAGACAACGATCACTTTTGTCATTTACAGACAAATCCTTGTCATTTACAGACAAATCCTTGTCTGGATGCAAAATAACTTCGTTCTAAGCCATCCTTATCACCAGGGTGGGTTAAACAGAGACAAATCGTCTCACCCAATACAACAATTTGGTCACCTAATGAAATAATTTGTTCAGCTGATTTGCTCTTGTGAGGAAGGTATTTGTATTAACATGTGGAAAGAGGAAGCTGGTTTAGGTTTAGCTGAGAGCAGGCACAGGGTCAATGACCATGGAGTGTTTATAGTTCAGGAACTGAATCACAACCAAAGGGCCACAAAAAGCCCAGGTGGCTTTCAGGTTGTTCCAAATTCTCTTTCAAAACAGGTCTGTTTCAAAAAGAAGACTTGGTGCTTCAGAGAACCTCACAGAATCACTGAGGCTGGAAAAGACCTCCAAGATTGAGTCCAACCTCAGTCCCAACCTTGTCACCCAGCCCAGAGCACTGAGTGCCACCTCCAGTCCTTCCCTGGACACCTCCAGGGGTGGGGACTCCACCACCTCCCTGGGCAGCAATTCCCATATTTAACAACCCTTTCCAGGAAGAAATTCCTCCTCTGTCCAGCCTGACCCTCCCCTGGGGCAGCTGGAGGCTTCGCTTGGAAGCAAAACCA
This sequence comes from Callaeas wilsoni, assembly GCA_013398955.1. NCBI lineage: Eukaryota > Metazoa > Chordata > Aves > Passeriformes > Callaeidae > Callaeas > Callaeas wilsoni. Next base: position 18,556 of record VWPU01013469.1, read on the forward strand.
GAGGGTTGCCCAGGAACAGTGGGGGCTTGGGGGGCAATTTCTCAACTTCTTCCTGCCTTGAATCTCCAGCTGAAAGCTCCGCTTCCCTAAGTGCCCAAGGAGCAGAAATTAATTAATGTGACTGTCTGGGTATGCAGGTATTTGGTCGGAGGGAATGCTGAGAGGGTTTTGATCTGCTGAGCCGTGCGGGTTTTCTGGGATACACTTGGAGGAGCACAAGTGACCAGAGCACTGAGTGCCACGTCCAGGGATGGGGACTCCACCACCTTCCTGGGCAGCCCCTTCCAAACCCTGAAATTCCTCCTGAGAATTAGGCTCCTTAGCCTGGCATGGATTTATTTATAGAAAATGTGCTGTGACCCAACCACGTGCACCAAAACCCACAAATTCCATCGAGCCCTGAACCCTCCGCAGGGGAGGGAGGGGGAGAAAATTCTCCGTACCTTTGATCACCAGCGAGAAATTCCCATCTGCAAAGGCATTCTCGGGCATGAGGATCCTGCCCTGGTTGTAGGAGCTGTAGACACGCTGGTCCCCAGCCGAGTACATGTCACAGAGCCTCTCCATCCTGCTGTCCCCGTAGTGGGAGCTGAGCAGGTCCCAGTGCACCACGCGCTGCCGGTCGTTCAGGCGGTCCTGGGTCCACACCATGCGGTGGCTCTTGCAGGGCAGCACGGCCTGGGAGCCCAGCACGGCGCTGATGTTCAGCACAGACACCACCACGCTGGCTGGGTTGGAGGCATCAGCTGGGACTGAAAGCCAGGAGCAAACAGCAAAAAAAAGGGTTGTAGGGTTATGGAGTTAATGGTGTGTGAAGGAGGCGCTGGAGTGGGAGTCAGGCTGGTGCTGGAATCTATCCTGAGCTGGAAGGGACATGCAGGATCATTGAGCCAACTCTCATCCCTGCACAGACACCCCCACAATCCCACCCTGAGCACCCCTGGGAGCGCTGTCCAAACGCTCCTGGAGCTTTTGGGGCCGTGCCCATTCCCTGGGGAGCCTGGGCAGCACAGACACCTCCACGCTGGCTGGGTTGGAGGCATCAGCTGGGACTGAAAGCCAGGAGCAAACAGCAAAAAAAAGGGTTGTAGGGTTATGGAGTTAATGGTGTGTGAAGGAGGCGCTGGAGTGGGAGTCAGGCTTGTGCTGGAATCTCTGCACGTTTTTGATTCTGGTCTCAAGACCAATGCAGGGCACTCATGGGGAATCACAGAATATCCTGAGCTGGAAGGGACCCGCAGGATCATTGATCCAACTCTCATCCCTGCACAGACACCCCAACAATCCCACCCTGAGCACCCCTGGGAGCATTGTCCAAACGCTCCTGGAGCTTTTGGGGCCGTGCCCATTCCCTGGGGAGCCTGGGCAGTGCCCCAGCACCCAGCACCCTCTGGGGGAAGAACTTTTTCCTAATGTTGAGAACTTTAACACACTGATTTCATTCAGTGAGAGCAATGTCTGTTATCAGGGGTAGGACTGGAGCTGTCCTACCCACCCTTCCTAATCCTGACCTCCCGTTTAATCCAAGTTTAGAGACACCAGTGCATGGCATGCAAAATCCATGGAAATTAGGAATGAAGGCCCCAGTGCAGGCCATGGAATCAGGGTCCCTCTCGCTCCTCCTCATGATCACAAAACCAGGCAGATTTGCAGACACGTCACTCACCTGAATACGAGCACACAGAACCTGTCAAAGCAGAAAATAAAGAGTGTTACTGACAACAGAAGGATGAAAAAGCTACAAATACACTCCAAGTCAGCAGCCACCTCTGTTATTGCTCCATCTATTCCCCCATCCTGTCAATACTGATGTTTATGTCTGGCTGCTCCACTTCCCACTCCTGCCACACTCTGCTGTCTGCACAGTTAATTCTGGGATGCTCTGGATGCGGCTCCAGCTCTCTCCAACTCAACATGACTCAGATCCACGCAGGAAGAATTTTGCCAGAGATGAACCAGTTCCTTTGATTCCGCATTTCCCTGGTCCAGTCCCTCCTGCTCCTTGTGTGGGAGGGGTCTAGAAGGTCTCCTGGCATCCTTTGATTCCCAACACAACACCACCATTCATCTCTCCACCCAGCCAAGCCCAAGTGGCTTCCACCAAAATCTTTGGAGGTTTTGTCCTGCTAATGTCAGAGGCACAAAGTCCTCCAGACAAAGGCTGGATTTTGGTTGTTTTGTTGGTTTTTTTTTTTTTTTTTTTTTTAAGCTCTGGAATTTATGAATTTCAAACGAGCCCAAATTCAACTCCAGACTGGGGGTATTTTAGCACACCCCCAGTGCTGAGAATAAATTTGGTTTCCTCCCCTTTTCCGATCACAAAACACAGGGCAGGGATGGCAGAGAACAAAAACTGAGCAGCACTCTCTGTTGAACTGCCAGCTCAAAGGCACTCCAAACAGGAGGTATTTTTTCCTACATTTATAATCTCAGCATCACAAAGAGAAAAATCAAATCTTGGACGAGGTCTGTGCTCTCTGTATATAGGAAAGAGAAATCATCATTCCATCATTTGATGGTCTCTCCTGATAGGCTGCAAAATATATCAGCTGCAGCCCTTGTCTCTGCAAGCCAGGACTTAGATTCAGCTTAGAAAAACAAAGGAATGATAAAAAACCTCTTCCACAGCACCAAATCAGCCAGGAAAAATCGGTGTCACTTGTGACAGGCCACCAGCACCCAGCACAGCAGAGTCACCGTGCCCCGGCAATGTCCCTGTGGCTGAATGGGTGTGGCTTGTCCCGGGGCAAGGTGACAGCCCCATGTCGTGACATGAACAGCGATTTGTGAGCTCGGGAACGGTGTCTGAGGCTGCCTGCAGAGCCCTGCAGGAGCAGCGAATCGATTTGGTGCGACGGAAACATCCTCCGCTGGCTCAGGCAGAGGAATGAAGGCATTTACTGCTCTCCTTTCCTCCTGCGAGGTAATGGGGAAAACACGGAGCGCGACCGCAGCATCGTGAACCTAACGAGCGACAAAGGCTCAGCCATCCAAAGCTCTGAGCTCGCACCAGCACCTGGATCTGCACCTTTCTGGACCCCTGCACCTTCCACCTGCCCCTTCTGCCAGGGCAAGGACCTCCTCTCCTTTCCTCTCCTCTCCTCTCCTCTCCTCTCCTCTCCTCTCCTCTCCTCTCCTCTCCTCTCCTCTCCTCTCCTCTCCTCTCCTCTCCTCTCCTCTCCTCTCCTCTCCTCTCCTCTCCTCTCCTCTCCTCTCCTCTCCTCTCCTCTCCTCTCCTCTCCTCTCCTCTCCTCTCCTCTCCTCTCCTCTCCTCTCCTCTCCTCTCCTCTCCTCTCCTCTCCTCTCCTCTCCTCTCCTCTCCTCTCCTCTCCTCTCCTCTCCTCTCCTCTCCTCTCCTCTCCTCTCCTCTCCTCTCCTCTCCTCTCCTCTCCTCTCCTCTCCTCTCCTCTCCTCTCCTCTCCTCTCCTCTCCTCTCCTCTCCTCTCCTCTCCTCTCCTTTCCTCTCCTTTCCTTCCCCTTCCCCTCCCCTTCCCTTCGGAGGCTGCTGGAGCCTGGGCAGCCACGGGCACTTCTCCAGCACTTCCAAACACAATTCCCTGTGAAACGCGGGGCTTGCCTGGGGTGGGACAGCTTTTGGACAAGCAAAGCTGATGCCCTGTGGGTTCTTTTCCCCTCCACCCTTAAAGCTTCAGCCAGGAACAGGGCAGGAATGCTCTTGCTTCCTCGAAAAATCATTGCAAGGTGTTTCTAGGTTTGCCCCTCAGTGACCAGGAGATGCTGCATCCTCCTGGCCCCAGGGAAGAGCCTGTGCATTTTATATATTGCACTTTATAGACTGGATTTGTGACTTGCTGGGTGTTGCCACACAAAGCTGGGTTGGCATTGAGCACCACGACAAAACCCATTCAAGGTCAGGTGAATTTTAATATTGGAGCTCAGCACAGAGAGGTGGAAGAGAAAGGGTTTCTCACTCTGTCTGTGCACACTCAGAGTCTGGACAGAAACTTGGGGTCTGAACCTGCCCTAGGATAGCTCATCCATAGCCTCAGACAAAAAGGAAGGTGCAAATGTAAAAAAAAACCCAAAACCCAGTGATCATAGCCAAGCAGCAAAATTCTAGCAGAGGGGAAAAAAGGGGTAACTCTTCACAAGAGGCACAGGAACTCCAGCAGACAAAGAAGGAAGAACTGATTGTTCTGATTCCCCAGCCATGCTGGAAATCTGCACACATCCATCAGCTCGTGGGTAAGGCTCAAACTTATTTGACAGAGCTGTAAATGAGATCACTCAGAAATGTGAGGAATCTGGGATGTCGCTGATGTCTTGCACGCCTGGAGAAAATGGAATTTAGAACAAGTGACCTTCAATAACCTGGACAGAGAGCAGCAGTGGAAGGAGGAATGAGCCTTTTTCTCTTTTCAGTGTCCTCCCTCTGGTGTGGGACCCTGCTCTGCTGTGTGAGACAAGCACAGCAACCAAGCCCTGCTTTTTAAAGGGATTTTATGACACAGCAGCTTCCGAACAGAGCCACAGCCCAGCCAAGGTGACAGCTCATGAAGTGCAGCACTGGGGTCAGCTGGAAGCAGGGATTTTGGTGAGTCGCACTTCCCAACCTGCACCTGTAAAACCAAAGGGCCTTCATGCACCTGGTGACAGCTCTGACCTCTGTCACCACAGGACTCCAGGACCTGGAGCTTCTAAACCTCAGCTGCCTTCAGAGCTGTCAACACAGAACTCAACTGAGGCTTTCATTTTAAAATTTCAAGTTCCATGGGATGGAGAATCACTTTGTCTTCTCTGGGTGATATAACCACAAAAAAAAAACCCCAACAAAAAAACCCAACAAAAGACAATTCTGTGCTGTCCCCTGACACATTCTGTGCTGACTCAGCAGGATCCCAGAGATACTCTGTGGTCCCACAGCAGAGGAAGAGGAAAGCAGCCTGGAAAACTATTTCTTAATCCCTTGTAAAAGGCAGAGCCAGCTCTTATTTCTTGAATCTCATCCATTTTTCAAGTGAAGAATTAAGCCACAAAATAACCCCGTGGGCAAACTAGAAGCAAAAGGCTCAGGCTGTGAAAGATGTGTGACATGCTCAGAGCTCTCCAGGCAGTGTCCTTGCAGCAGGGCAAGCAGAAAACTGTCCCCTGAGTCCTGCCTGAACAATCCTGGGGTGAAGTCCCTCCTGGGACGGAGGAGCTGCTGCTCAGCTCGGTGCTGATGAAACCACTGAGTTCCTGGTTTATACTGGGGGATGAAAAGTGACCAGAGCAGAAAAGTCCTGCAGAAAGGACACGTTCTTCCCCAAATCTGTGTGTGCCAGATTCCTTATTTCTCCCATAAATCCCTCTGTTTACAGGGGGTTTTATGGGCTCTGTAGAGCCCTTACACAATTATGGGAAAACCAGCAGCCTGTGCTACCAAACTGTTCCCAAACCCTCTGGGGAATGGCAGTGGCTCCATCCTGACTCTTCAGGGGGCTGAGAGGCCCTGATGGCTTTTGATGCAGCAGCACCAAGGTGACAGTGAAATAAATGACCCCAGCTCTCCTCTGGGAGCCAGGTTTTTTTAAACCCATTGACCAGTAACCAGGAGAAACATCTGAGCTCATCTGGAAGAGGGATATGGTGAGCAAAACAGCTCCACCTAAACTTCTCCCGTTCACCTCCTGTCCAGCCTGCAAGACTCAGCTTTTCAGTACATCAAAATTTCCCTTCATAGCCCACTGAGGGTCAAGCCAGGCTTTGAACTGGGCTTTTCTCTAAGTCTCTGTGTTTGTTTATTTTTAAAGGCTTCCTGGGACAACTTTTCCAACAGCAGAGTCTCCCACTTCCAAAAAGGATGTCAGAGCCCTTAAGCACCCATCCAGCCCCAACAATTCCAGCACTCCCTGCAGGTAGGAACACGCAGAGAGCAGGAATGTGCTGCCTCTGCAGAAGGGAAAAGCTTTGTGTCTGTACAAGGAGCCAAACCCCACCTCGGGCACAGACAGGATCCCTCAGAGACCTGCCCCAGCCTTCTGACAGGCAGCTGGGGTTTGAGCTGAGCTTTAGAAACCCTCCCCTGCCTCGTGTGCTTCCCCTTGGCTGCAGGCCCACGGAATGGTTTGTAGAGCCATTCCAAACACGGAGCAGTTCCTCCCTGAGACATTTAACACTTGAGGGAGTGGTTCCCCTGCAGGAGGGATCATCCCAGAGCCCTGGAACAGCACAGACTTCCCCCCTTCTCCCCTTCCCATCCTCACCACCGAGTTACGACCTGATTTGGGTGGGCTCAAACATCAGGGCTGCCTGGAGTGCACCCAGGTAAGTCCAAAATGCACCTGAAAGGTCTGTCGGAGATGCTCCATCCTCAGGTGGGCCACCTGTGCCTCTGCAGCAGCCCAACCTGCTATTCCTGCCCTGGCTGCTCCCCGGGCTCTGCCAAACCTCCCTGGGAGTCACTGGACTGGTTGGTGCTTCTGGAGAACACAACTGTGGCCTCTCCTCCTCCTCTTTAACCCACCCCACACACCAGGTTCCTGAGCCACTTTAACCCTCCTGTCCCTATGACTGATCCCATAATTTGCCAATTCCTAAACCCTGCCTCGGGGCACTGCAAAAAATGGCGTGGTGACATGGAAAGTGGATTAATTAGGGACCAAAGGGAGAACTCCTCACCTTATTCCACCTCCGTGCTGAGGAACTGAGGGGCTCAGGTGTCAGCCACAGCCTTTTAAAAGGGCTGGGAAGAGCTGGGGGGTTGCCAGCCCCCAAAAAACTTGTGCTCCTCACTGCCTACTCCTTTCTTGCACCTTGCTACCCAAAAGTGAGTTCCGTGTCTGTCTTGATGCTGACAAGAGGAAAAGAAACCCAAAACCCACACATCCTTTTTTTCTTCCATTTGAACCCTCACACACATGCACCCCCCAGCTGTTTCTGCTTCTTCAAAAGTTAAAAAAACACTAAAATCATGTAAATCTGACTGTGAAAGCTTTGCTGTACTCACACCCAAGCTTATTGGTTTTGAATTTGCAGATAGAGAAAAAAAAGATTGCACAAACATGCTGAACAGAGCTCCAACAACCTCAAACATTTTCCACTCTCTCCCCAAAAAGCAGAGGAAACCCTCGACTCCCTTCCCTCCCCAGACAAAAACAGAGCAGATTTAGGAATCTGAACAAAATCCTACAAAGATAACAGTTCAGAATCTCGCAGCCAAGCCCCAGCCCCGCTGTGCAGCTGAAATAAAAACAAGTAACACCACAGCAGCAGCTCAGAGCTTACTTTGCTGAAGCAAAATCTGCCACAGGAGGAGTTTTGCAAGTTGCTCCATTTCTTCGGCTTCTCAGCGTTTTCTCTTGAAAAACAAGCTGAAGACTTTTTTCTTTTTTCTTTTTTTTTTTCCTCCTTAACTTTCTTTCTGTAACTGGCAAACACTATGACCTCATCAATTTACATCCCCAGAGCTGCGGACAGCAGCTCAGATTCTGCAGGATTACTCCACCTCCAGCTTCCAGCTCCCCACCTCCCCAGTCCCACTCCACCTCCTTCCCTTCCCTCACACTTTCTGCAGATCCCTCTTCTCCTTCCCCTCCCTCCAGGACCTTCTGATCCCTCCCCGACTCTGACATCAAAGTTTCATCGGGTGAAGTTGGTCCCAAACAGCTCTGGGCTGACCAAACAAATCTTTCTCCCTCCCCCTAGGGATGGAACCAATTTTCCTCGTCCTTTACTTGATCCAGCTGTTCCTCCCTTTGTCTGACACTCCTCCAGCTGTCTGCTCCAGACTGGATTTATTCTGCTGCCTTCAGTGGGGTTTTGATCTTGGTCTCCTCAGATGGTTTTACTTCCAGCTCCAGTCTCCAAAGACAACCTAGAAAACAATATTTACCCTGTCCTGTGATTTGTAAGCGAGGGCTGGATATTTGCAGGACAATTATAATGAGTGTAAAGTCAGGAAATGGAGTATAAAATAGGAAATAAAACAGCTGCTGCTAGGATATTAAAAGTAAAATTATATATCATAGGAAAATTAAAATATGGTCAATTTTTCTGTTTTCTTGCATTCTGTTGTCAGGTTATTGTTGCTTATGGTTAACACCATTTAGTGGATTGGATTTATTGGATTTAACAATTCAATCAAATTAGTCGTCAAGTGAAGAAAGGGAATTAAAACTGACTGTCCTTAAATGTCTGTGGGACTCTGTAAGAGAACTTAAAAACACAAGTCAGGAGCCTCGCCATGGGATCCATGGGGATAAACTTAATGGCCACACTTGAATGTTTCCTTGTGACATTTTTCTGTCTCTCTACTCTACCAGAAAACAGATTCCCTCTATCCCAGAAGGGGAAGAGTTTCAGGAAAGAGGGGAGTATTGTAATTATAACAACCCCCTAAATAAACATCTAAGTAATCACACACTGCAACAAGGGAAGCTTTGGGAGCATCCAGAGCAGATCAGAACTTCACCAAGTCCAGGATCCCATCTCCAGCAGCAGACAGAACCAGACACTTCCAAACAAATTCCAAGAATCTGAAGCTATTATTATTAGATAATATGAGCAGGAAAAAAGCCTGCTGTTAACTCCACACTGTCCAAGAGAGATCCAGAGAACTGCTGGTTTGTTTCTAGGGAAAAATCCTAGAACAACCTTCAGATGAGAACCTCACAAAAGTCCCCTGCAAGCCCCAACTGTGACATTTATGTGAAGTGAGGAGATTTGGGGGTAATGGGATCCGAACAGCCCCTCCCTCCACGTTCCCACCCTCATCACCTGAGCTGTGGCACCACCTGGATATTAACAAATCAGCCTAATTGCAGCCCTAATCCCATCAGCTTCTCTTTGCCAGCCTCAGGAACTGCATTATTCCAATTCCAGAACCACCTGCACGCACAAAGGCTCCTGTTCCCCGTGTCCCTGACCTGTGCCAGGTGCCACAACAAGGACAGCACTGATCCAGAGCAGCTGCTGGGCCAGGAATCTCGTGGAAGAAGGAGCCTTTCCTGTCGTCTCCATCAAGGAGCCAGACCAGGCTCCGATCTGAGCCCTGTGCTCAGAGCACCCTGGAAAACGCCAGGCTGGGAGGCAAAAAGCTGCTCCCAGTGCACAGACAGCAAATCCAGCACCCTCTCCTTCCCCTGGTCCTTCCTGACCATGGGCAGGACCTTCCAGGCTGCGATTCCAGGTTGTTTTCCCAGCTTTCTGCCTCCCGGCTGTGGCACTGCAGAGGTTACTGCCTGCTCCTCGCAGGGTTTTTGGGAGGGAGGCAGACTGCTGTGGTTGCTGCTCTCATGGACTCGATATTTCCTGGCTGCGAGAAGCCAAGTCCAGGCTGAACAAGGCTGAAGTCTCCTCAAGAAAATCACCCACGGGAAAGGGAAGAGCAGCAGCTTCTCTGGGGCTCACCAAGAGGGGAGGAAAGGCACAGGGCCTGGATTGCAGATCTCTGCCTCGTCCCCTCTCTAATCCAGCACGGTCTGCAGCCAGCCCTGCCTCCTGGAGCTTTGCTACTCCAAAGACATCCTGGAAGAGCAGCTGTGTCAACATTTTTCCTGCTCAGGAGCTGAATTTTTAACTAGATTCTCCATGCTGAGCTGAGAAGTTCTCCCCTGCCTTTCTCCTTCCCCACTCCCTGAGGAATTGGGGCATTGATTTCCCCAACACCAAGCATCCCTTGGCTGCCCGCTGCTTATCTCCAGCTGACCACAAATCCTGGCCAGAGAAAGCAGCTTCGTCCAGGCAAGGGAAAGGGACTTCCCAGCACCAACAGGAGTGGCTTTGCAGGCTCTGCACCTGCCATCAGATCAAGTCAGCAGCAGAAGAAAGGCTCCCGTGTTTCCAGGGTCACCCCTTTTTGGTTGTGGCAAAAGAAAATCGGTATTTCACACCTGTTTCGGATATAAAGCAGTGCCTCAGGTGGACAAAGCCCTGCTGAAAGTGCAGGGGTCACAAGGGGAATTGGCTTGTGGGAAGTTATCACTCTCAAGGAAGTTTCCTCCTCCCCGTCTCTTCCGTTTTTAACATTTTTGTTTTCAGGCTGCACTGAGAGACCTCACAATAAATCCAAATTGAGGATCAGCAGCCAGAAAAACTGAGCAAGAAGTAGATCAGGAAGAAGCTCTGATGCCAAGGGGAACCCTCCATCCTTTATTGCAATTTTTGAGAGCCACTAACCCTGGGCAGCAGGAGTGGAAGTGGCCCCTTCCACCCCATCCTCACAGCCATAAATACATTAATTAAAGAGGAATGCCAGCATTAATGATCTGTTGACACAAATTACAGTACAAGGCCTTACGTGCAGGATTTGCCAACACTCCAGGCTTATCATCAACAGCTTCTTTAAATACAGGACCCAGAGTGTTCCACCAGGATCAAAGGAAAGGAGAAAATACCCACCCATGGGAAGAAGAAAGGATAAAATTCCTGGAACAGAAAAGCAGTAGGGAAAGCTACAGTTTAGGAATAAAGAGTACAAGAGTAGAGCTGGCAAAGGCAGCAAGGACTCTTCAAACTAAAAAATGTGGAGAAAAAGAACTTTGCATGGGAACAGCAAAAGAAAGGCACAGCAGTTCAGGGTTAATTTACACCAACACCATTTTTCACTTGGTGGCAAAGCTTTTCTCTTTAAACCAAATCTTTCAGCTTAAGCAAGCCTGAAATAATCCATCTTAGAGGGAGAACTGTGAAGTGAAAGGGCAAAACTGAAAGCCAGCCACAATGACAGGGCTGCCGAGAGGAGCCTGTCATTACTGCAGGGCTGGAACAAGCCGGCACCTCTCAGCCCCAGCATTACCGTGGCTGTTCCCCAGCCACAAACACAAAAAGCCCTGATTTGCCTGCTCTGAAGAGCAGATCCAGAATGACAAGTTGATGGTCTCACCAGATGTTTTTCTGGAGTCCACTGCAATCAGCAGCCTGAGGTGCAGCCACCGAAGCAGCAGCTGAGGCAAACACTCACGGGCTGGGGGTGAGGAGGGCAGAGCTCTGACGCCTTCAGACTGGGGGTAAATTAAAAAAACATCATGGCAACATCAAAAACAGCCCTGGGACAGCCAGAGACAGGTGAACTCCACAGAAATACCCCACAGGCAGCCACTGCCATGGTCCAAGCCGTGCTGTGCCCAAGCACTCCTCAATCCCAGGATTGTTGGGGCTGGAAAAGACCTCCAGGGTCAGAGTCCAAGCTGTGACTGATCCCCACCTTGTCACCAAACCAGAGTTCTCCTTGGACACCTCCGGGGATGGGGACACCGAACCTCCCTGGGCAGCAATTCCCACATTTAACAACCCTTTCCATGGGGAAATTCCTCCTGGTGTCCAACCTGACCCTCCCCTGGTGCAGCCTGAGGCTTCGTTTCGAAGCAAAACCAGAGGAATAGGAACAGCACGAGGGTTTGGGGCTGCCCTTTGCAGGCAACTCCTCAACTTCCTCCTGCCTCGAACCTCCAGCTGGAAGCTCCAGTTCCCTAAGCGCCCAAGGAGCAGAAGTTAATTAATGTGGATGTCCAGGAATGCAGGGATTTAGTCAGATGGAAATGCTGAGAGGTTTCTGATCTGCTGAACACACCGAGCTGTGCGGATTGTCTGCCACAGACCTGGATGTGCCCAAGTGAGGAGTTCAGCTGCAGCATCCAGAGTTTTCCAGCTGCATGGATTATTCCCATTAATCCATGTGTTTGTGCGTTCTTCCAGCTCTGCTGTCCTCGGAGCAGGTCACACAGCTCTGTCTGCACCCACAAGGCATCTCCAAAAGCTCCCTGGTTCCTGGATTCCAGCACCCTTGGATGGCACAATATTTGAACACCCCCTTTGGCTGGAAAGCTTCAGATTCCTGGGATTCATCTCAAAACCGTTAATAGAAACCACTTACAAAAACAGAGAAATTGCCCAGGAAACCAACACTGATTTTTTATTTTTTTAAAATTCCAGACAGAAGCTACCCAAAAAAAACAACTGACCAAGGAGAAATGCAAAAACAACAGGCAGCAAGTAAATCAGGGATGGAAACAGAGACACAAAGCGGCACCTCACTGACACCCACAGAGCAGGTGGAAATTATAGTTTTCTGTTAAGTTTAATATTTTTGGCATGACCAAACTGTAAGAAGGTAAATCTGAGAAATCAGTTGTCTGTAAAAATAATTTTTAGTTGAAAAAAAAATTAATTTTAAGCAGCTTGCTATGACTGTTTCAATTTAAATGCTGTTTAAAAACAGACAACTAAAATCACATTAAATGTCTTTTCTGGTCCCTCAGTCACGTGTGCAAGGCTCCCTCTTGGTCACAGCACTCTTGTGTCTGTCCCACACAGCACAGGCAGCTTCTGGTAGGAAAAATTTGCAATCTAAACAGACAGGAGCAGGAGGGAGCCATGGAACACAAAAGGAAATGAGTCACCCAAACTCACAGAGCAGAGCAGTGGCAGAACTGGGAGCAGAGCCTGGACCAGCTGCACACCAGCCTGGGCAGATTTTGGGCAGAACTCTCATTTTTAACTTTCCAGTGGCCCTGTTTCATCCCTCTTGCCTCTCAGATCTTCCCGGTATTCCCATTCCCTAGGGAAAACAGGAGCCATTTCTACCTGCTGCTTCTTTACCACAACAAAAATGATATTTTCTAACTTTTATTTCAATTAAATCATTAAGTACTCATCTCCCAGTCTATTCTGAGAGCCAGGAGTGTCTTCAACACAGAATGTTAAAGACAAAGCAGGTATGAGCTCAAAATCCCTCCATGGACCATGGGGAGATGGAAAAATAGGCAGCTCTGGATGGGAGTTACAGCAATCAGAACTCCAGGAGTGGCTCTGTTCATGTATTTGCATCTGTTAATCCTCTCCTAAGGGCCACAACAGCAGCCAGCAACTGGATTTTCCTAAGAAATGGGGATCTTTTCAGGGCCACTTGCAACTGAGTGCTCCCAAACCTTCTAAATTCATTCCAAAAATCCCCCCAAAATCAACTTTTGAACCTGGAGTGCCTGAGACAGAAGAGTGTCCAACCCCTGACACGGGACTGACTCACTCCCATGTGGTTCTGGAGCATCTCAGCTTTCCCAAATCCACAAAGAATCCATCAGGCTGCGCTCTGGGGGACGGATCCCCAGTCCTGGTCCAATCTGGCAGCTGGCAGACAGCGCCGAGGCTCAGGAGGAAATGGCTGAGGCGTCAAATCACCCCTTTGAACTCTGCTCAGCCGCTGTGCTTGTCTCCAGCGATGCGGGAGAATGCAGCAGCTCCTGGTTCCTCACCCCCTTCTGAATTCCAGGGAAAAGGCACCAGACCCAGGGCAGGAACTTTGCAGCCCCTTTCCCTTCAGATCTCCAGGCATTTGACACGGAAGTCGTTAATCCTACACGAAGCGGGGGTTCAGGGAGAGAGGGGAGAAGGAACTGGGCTGAAAAACAGTGTCCAAAAATCCTGTATCGCTGTCCCCTATTCCAGGTGACTCCCCAGCCCCTGGAGCAGGCTGCCTGCACCACAGTCCCGACCACAGGCACGGCACAAACCGAATTTCCCTCCCCTCACAGGCAACACTAAATCAGGTTTCTCCAGCCTGGGAAAAGCTCAGGCCACAAGCACCCAGCACTGCTCCTTCCTGTGATGTTGGGGAAGATGAAACAGGAAAGCCTTATAAATAGGATTGCCTGGCAAAAGATGCTGAGAATAGGCAAACTGTAAGTGAGGTTGAAATGAAAGCAAGCTTGGAGATACCAAGCCTTAGTTACTGAACACCTGGAAAACAATGGGATGGCCGGCAGAAGGTAATCCCCGCTCTGTTGAACAATACCCTCTGCCTGCAGACAGGTCCCAGGGTCAGAGCAGACCCTGCTAGCTTGGCAGCAGGGCTCCAAAGAGGAGTTTCTAGAGTTTAAAATGTAACGCAGCATGGTAATATAACAATTCTTATAGGCTGTATGGAAATACTATAGGATTTGTATCTTGTACTAGATTGGTTAATGAAAATTAGAATATTCAACACAGAAGAAGATTTATTGTATTGTAAACGAGAACCTCGCACTACTTCTATTACTTCTTCTTCCTCTTCTTCCTCTTCTTGCCCTTACTCTCTCTTGCTCTTACCTTTGCTTCTCTTGCTCTCACCTTTGCTTCTCTTGCTCTCTCACTTCTCTGGCCTGCCTCGAGCTGCAGCTGGCAGCTCCAAGCAGGGCCCCTGTACCCACGCCCTTCATAAATANTGTGGGCTTCCAAGCAGGGGTTCAGAGATGCAGCGGGGCAGGAGTCAGAGCGAGGAATGAATTATTTATTAAATTTACAATCCCATTTATATATTCTAGTTCCATAAAGCAATTGAACAGGGCTCACACTTCTCCTGGGGTGATTGGTCAACGTCTCAGACACCCACTTAGAAATGTTTTTTCCTAATATAATGTACACGAGGTCAGAAGATACCAGATATGAATGCTATTTACAAAAACCCTATCTATTGTTTACATAGCTTACACAGCAAAGGAAAAGTTCTCACAGAATGAATGCAAGAAGAGAAAATTTCCCTGCTAACAGCATTTCAGCATCCACATAAGACCCAACCTCAGAGATCTCTCATCTCCAGCCGTCCCGACCGTCCAAACCAACAGGAGCTCCTACGCTGTGAGGAATGAGAAAATTCTGGGAGCCCTCAGGAGCTGAGAGCTGACATTTTGCGTCCCCTTTGTGGCCACCGGCACCGTGCCTCAAACCACAGCTTTTGGCCTCTCTGCACGTGGGAGCAGAGCTCTGGTACCAGGAGGATTTGAAGGCAAGCTCCGCTCCTCACACTAATTGCAGCCCATCCACTGCACCCACCTAAAATAATTAAGCACTGGGATTCCAGCTTATTTTGAGATCAGAAATGACTGGGAAAAAGAGTGGAAAAATTAATGGGTTGCTCCTGAAGAGGGTGCTCAAAGGCGCAGAGTTGTGTTATTTACCTCAGGTTTGCAGGCTGTTTCATTAAAAATAAAAATACTTCGGGTGGAAGGAGGTTGCTTTCCATAATGCAGTATAATCCTGCTGCCACATTTAGACACATAAACATGGAGCCTGGTCAGTTTTTAAGGGTAGTCTGTGTGAAAAAAGTATTTGCTCAGGATTAACCCAAGAGGACTCTGGAAACCACAATTTTAGCTAAAAAACCCCAGGGTGCTGCTTGCTTTGCCTCCTTTAGAAATCAAGTGAGAGTTCCCACTCCACTTTGGAGATGACTCCACACGTGGAAATGCGTATTTGTCCCTCAGACCAATGTGGAAATGCAATTTGTTCCTCAGAACAACGTGGAAATACATATTCCTCCCTCAGAATAATGTGGAAATGCAATTTCTCCCTCAGAGCAATGTGGAATGCATATTTCTCCCTCAGAACAATGTGGAAATCTATATCTGTCCCTCAGAACAATGTGGAAATCCCTATTTCTCCATCAGAACAATGTGGAATGCATATTTCTCCCTCAGAAGAATGTGGAAATCCGTATTTCTCCCTCAGAACAATGTGGAATGCATACTTCTCCCTCAGAAAAATGTGAAAATCCCTATTTCTCCCTCAGAACAATGTGGAAAAGTTCAGGTGACTTTAACCCAGCAGCCCCACTCCAGAAGGAGCTGTTCCTACACTGGAAGCCACATTTTTCATTGCTCTCCTTTCCACTATCAGAAATCTCTCCAGGAGAAGGTGTTGCCATCCAAGGCACAGATATTTGTATTTTCCACTCTTTTTTTTCCCCCCAGTCCCAGGTTTTTGCATGAATTACTGGTGAGAGAAAGCTTTTCCTGCCTTCCCTTCCCCAGGGGTGATGTTATCAGCAAGCAGGACACATTTATCCCTGCCCTACCTTCCGATGGGCCATCAGGAATCTTCAGGGATGGCAGGAGGCCAAGAACAGCACAGGATATTCCCCAGCATCCCAGAGGGAGTGAGAGCTGGCACGGAGAGTCCCCTGGAGGTGCCCGCTCACACCTGGGCAAAGCCACAGACCAGGAACTCCGGCAGGGAGAGCCCAGCCAAGGGCTGCTCAGTCGGGTCAAGGCTGAGCAGTCCCAGATTTAGCCTGGGGATGGACCTGGGGATGCTGGGCACATTCCAGCTGGCTCTGCCGTGCCAGCCTGGCTGTGCCATCCCGGTCTGGCCGTGGCATGCCGGCCTGGCTGTGCCATCCTGCCCTGGCGGTGCCATCCTGCCCTGCCCGTGCCATCCTGCCCTGGCCGTGCCACCCTGCCCTGGCTGTGCCATCCCGGCCTGGCTGTGCCATCCTGCCCTGGCGGTGCCATCCTGCCCTGCCCGTGCCATCCTGCCCTGGCCGTGCCACCCTGCCCTGGCTGTGCCATCCCGGCCTGGCTGTGCCATCCTGCCCTGGCGGTGCCATCCTGCCCTGCCCGTGCCATCCTGCCCTGGCCGTGCCACCCTGCCCTGGCTGTGCCATCCCGGCCTGGCTGTGCCATCCTGCCCTGGCGGTGCCATCCTGCCCTGCCCGTGCCATCCTGCCCTGGCCGTGCCACCCTGCCCTGGCTGTGCCATCCCGGCCTGGCTGTGCCATCCTGCCCTGGCGGTGCCATCCTGCCCTGCCCGTGCCATCCTGCCCTGGCCGTGCCACCCTGCCCTGGCTGTGCCATCCCGCCCTGGCCGTGCCATGCTGCCCTGGCTGTGCCATCCTGCCCTCGCCGTGCCACCCTGCCCTCGCCGTGCCACCCTGCCCTCGCCGTGCCACCCTGCCCTCGCCGTGCCACCCTGCCCTCGCCGTGCCACCCTGCCCTCGCCGTGCCACCCTGCCCTCGCCGTGCCACCCTGCCCTGGCTGTGCCATCCTGCCCTGGCCGTGCCAGTGCTGACAGCAGGGAAAACCCTGCGTCCCTGAGGACACAGCCCTGACTCACCCGTGCAGTGAGGCCGGTGAGTAACTGCTGCTGCTGCTGCTCACACTTTGCTGACTCTCACTCGATTTCTTCCACCTCTTCTTTCCTTCAGCTTTAACCAGTTCCTCACTGGCTGATGATAAAGCTCAGCTGGATCATGCTACCATGAACTAATTCCCTTAAAACACAAAAATCCCAAACTATTCCTTTTTTGCCTGCTATGCCAACTCCTTGCTCTCGACTCCACATCTTTGTCTTCACATCAATTATTTAACAAGTGGGAAAGGGATCCTGAAGTGTTCCAGCTGCTGGGAGGCTCCAGGAGTGGTTTTTTCCAGACCTGGACACACCAAAGGCAGTGACATTCCCTCAGCACAACATTTGCCTGAGCAGCACCAAGCCTCGATTACTGAACAAGTGAAGAAACCTCATTTTTTAAACAATATTTTTCTACTTCAAACAAAATTTTAGCCACTTCCATTTAGCCTTGTCGAGGTCCCACTGTCCATTCAAACTCCTCCTTCTTCCCATTATTTGGCAGAAAATTCCAGCTCCATTCAAGGGGGACAAGTCTCAGTTTTATAGTTCTTAGTGCCCATGCAGGGAGCAAGGCTAAAAAATTCCCTAAATCAGGAATTTGACACAAGAGTGACTTATCAGATGGTTTTCTTAAATTCTGTGACTCACAGAACTCCTTGTTTCAGTTTTATTCCTCTGTTTTACAGGGAAAGTCAAGCAAGAATGGATCTTTCCACAGGAAAACCAGTACCTTGTGTTTGCTCCAAGCTACCTCAGATGTTTACAGGAGCTACAGTTACTGATATTTTTATTTATTTATTTAAAAAGCAGCAGAGAAAAAAAAATCCAAAAAACCACTTTTCGAACCCATTTCAGCTCTGCAAATGCTCCAGGCTGGGCACAGAGTGCTGTTATTTTTGGAGAGGTTCAGCCCAAATGACCCCAAACCAGGATGTTTTCCTGGAAAACAGAGCAGGACAGCATGAATGGTGAAAAGAAAAGATGGCATTTGAGTCAGCCCCAGGTGCTGTTTGTAAGATCACCTCAGCCAGGTTTTCAGCTGGCGGGAACAAGCCTGGTTTGTTAAATTTGGAACCTCTGGGTCAGGGATCGGTCCCACCAAAGCAGAGCTGGCTCCAGGATTTCAGAAGGAGCAGGTCAGAGCTCCTGGAGCCAATGTACACCAACATTTTGGGTTTTCACATGAAAGTGGCCCATTTAACAGGGCATGAGCTCACCAGAGTCAAGGTGCCCACTGTTCCTGCTCAGGATTTTTTAGGCAATGGTACTCAGGTCCTATTAATGCCCTGAAAGGTGTTTTGTACATCAAATACTCATAAACATCCCCCGACATGGGCTGATTGACTCCCTTTTGAGACTGGAGTTTATTAATGGAAGAAAGAACAGCTCCCACATAAAGACATCAGAATAACTTGGGGGTTTTTTTGCAGAGAAATTCTCCAGCAGCAAAAAGAGAAGGCATCACCCCTGTCCTCTCCCTCTGATGTTAAAAAACCCCCAAACAAAACCAACCCACCATTCAAACAAACAAAAAAAAAGCCAAACCCAAAGCAAACAAAAACCCCACAAACAACAACAAACAAAACCCCAAATAGAAATAAACCACACACACACACCAAAAAAAACCCCAAACATGCTCCAAAAAAATAGGTTTTAGGCACACCAGCTATCAGGAGCCAATACAACAGCAACAGGAAGAATATTTCTCTTTATTTCTTTTTTTGCTGCTCTAGCTGTGTGCAACCAGGGGCATCCTGTGCACACGTGTGCCTGCTCCCATGAAACCATCCCTGAAAACGCCGGGAATAAATCCTTTCAGTCTGCACCGCACGCTTCAGGATTCAGGATTCTCAAACCTTCTGCCTACAAGCAGCCTCAATTCAGAGCAGTGTTTTTTTCCCCCCGGGTGCCTTTACAACCTCCTGGTTCCAATCAGGCCCCTGGAGCAGGAGAAGCCATCGTTACACCCCAGCCCATTTCCCCTCCACGTGGCTCCTGCCTGTGCCAGGGGCACGGAGGGGGCATCCCCGAGCTCAGCCCCCTGCCTGCATCACCCCAGGGCTGCTCCAACAGGCTCTGCGGGGCAAGCACAACACTCCCACAGGGAAGGAAGAGCTTCTTGTGCTTTCAGGAGGCACCAGCTGCTTTTGACCAAGGCCAGTGGTCTGCTGGACTTCCCCTTCTCCCGCGATGAACTCAGAGTGGAATTGAATTAATGTGAAGTGAGCCGAAACTAGAGGAGACGACATCCAAAAATGTTCCTGTGGAGAACTGGAGAGTGGCTGCCAGGGAGCTGAAATCTCTTCTGCACATCCCAAACCATCACGGGGTTAACTCAGGCATGAATTGCTGATCTGCTGCAATTTATACACAAATCAAATCTTTCTGCTTTCCTCCCATTTGGGTTTCAATCCTTGCTACCAAAGGGACCCAACTTCCTGATTTGCAGTGGAATAGAGAGGTTGCTATTCTATAAAAAGCTGGAATTAATTTTCTACTCCCCATCAGTATCATAAATCCGCTTCTGCTTTAATCCCAAAAGTCTCCTGCCATTTCCAACACCTCACCTCTACCACCATGGAGCACCAAGCAATTTTCTAGTTACAGAAAACACTGGCAGTTGATCCAGGCTTTTCCAGCCCTGTGCCAAGCAAACCTGTCCTGGATTGTGCTGGACAACACGAGTTTAGGAAAAAGCTGCAGGAAGCAGGTATTTCACATTGCTCCCTTTCCCATATACAACCAGGTCTGATTCTCAGCTGGAAGGTATTTTTAAGTTAAACCGGATTCATTTGTGGTTGAAATAATTTTTATTTTATGTCCAGGAGCCTCTAAAAAACTTCAAGAATCCATGCTGACGTCACTGAACACCACATTTTCTAGAGAAGACGCCTAAAAATGTATTTAGTTCTTACTCTGGTAAGAATCATTGCTCTCCAGGTCAAGAAGACAACCAAGATCCTGTTTGCCAGGAACTATTACTTGCTAATATGAAAAAGAAATGGTATTTTTGCCACTGCCACCACACTGCTGGGCTCTGACCTTTCCAAAATGGGGAAACATCCTCCACATTTGCAATGAGATTTGGTTCAGAGAAACAAAATTCGGTGTTTTCATCCCAAGTCAGCTGATTTCCTATTTTAGAGCCAACTCATTCCAGAACAAACCTGATCACTGTGAGAAAACCCCTAAACTTGGTCTGTTCAGCTGAGCTTGCTGCCTGCAGTTAATGCAGTGCATGCAATCCAGGAATTAGAGATGACAGAAACTGGGTTTCCATTCCAATTCTGAGGGACCTTTCCAGCCCAATGACTGACATAAAATCACCATCCCACCAGTCATCTCCAAGCTCTGTTATAAAAACCATGAATTTGTCTGGCTTTCAACCATTTCCTCTCAGAACAGCAAAATAATGGAAAACTTCAACATTTTGGGAATTTTAAGTCAAAGCTTTCCTGTTTGCAGCTCTTTTTTTTTTGTTACCATAGCTACATATGCACATAAACCTTTAGTAAGTGTGCAGATTCAATGGGGTGCAGATATTTTGGAGAGGAAGAGCAGCTCCTAATAAAGTTTTCTGAGTATATCCTGGACTCGTGCTCCCTCTACAGAAAATCGGGGGCAGTTTCCATCTCTCTGTTTAGCAAAGTCAGAGTCTCAAATTACATCCTGTGGTCGAGAACATTAAAGGAAGTTGACACAGCCCTGGGATGTAAAACCTGATTAGTGCCTTGCAAGACAGAGCTTTTCCACAAGGAAAACACAAATCCTGAGAGGTTTAAGACGTTAGGAGGGAATTCTTGCCTGTGGAGGTGGTGAGGCACAGGTTGCCCAGAGAAGCTGTGGCTCAGGATGTCCTAAACTGCACCTTGTAGCAGTGACTCCCACAGATTCCTTTCCTCCCTTTTCAGTTTATTCTCCCCTAGCAGAAAAAAGGGAATCATTTTCAGGGAGTTTCTCACATGGACCAGCCTGAAGGAGCTCATTCTCTTCCCCCTCAGTCCACCCCATCTCTTTGCCAAAATGCAAAAGCTAAATCACACTAAACCACGCAGAACTGCCTCAAACCCCACCACGAAAAGCAGAACTCAAAGCAGAACCCAGGTAAAAAGTCCTCTGTCAGGGTTTATTTTAAACACTTGGATTTTTCACAGCTTTCACGACTCTCTTCAACCATGCAAAACCAGCTGATTGTATCAGGGTTGGCTCAGGCACAAAAGTTTTTGTAGTTAATGATTAATTAGCTCTGAGCTCCTGCTTTGACCAATATCTGGACATTCTACATGACAAGGGTCAATCAAAGACAAAAATAACCATTTTTTATTAGCACAAAATAGAACACAAAAATAAACGTGCCTTTTAAGGATGCTCATGCAATGCCCAAGGCACGTGCACACCAAGGCTCCAGAAAAGAGACAACAAAAGCTCTTGCAGGTACATTCCATGGAATTCTGATCCAATTCCCATCCCACCACAACTCAGGAAAACCCCAACCTTTCTGCAGTAAGGCTGTGAAAGAATGCAGTTTAGAAAAGCACTTTTCCAAAGATTGTGCCATATATACAACAGGAATTCTTTAACTGATCCCATCTCCCACACCTGATTTTTCTTAGGTTCAGTCTCATCTTAAAGAGGGACTTCAGAAATTCAGCTGCAGCCCAAGACACCTTTGCTGTGACCACAGGACAGGAGTGCCAAACCACCAGAAAAGAGCTCACACCTCTCCTGTGGGGAGGAAAAGCTGCCAGTTTTTCCTTGGAAAACTCCTTCCTACTATTTTCATCACAATCAGAAAAAGGTTAAATGTCATCGACATACTTAAATATTCTTTTAATTACAATTACAGGTTAAAATTGATGACAGGTGTTTCTTATCGCTTGGAGCTCCTCAGGTAGATCTTGGGGGTTTGCCACCCTGCAGGAGCACTTTTCAAGCCAGCTCTTTTCCACACGCGCTCCAAATCTTTCTCAAATTTTATCTAAAACAAGAAAAAGGAAGGAAAAAAAAAAGGTTAACAGCTCAGAAGCAACAGCCACTGCCCTCGTGTCCCAGGGGCAATGTAGGGGTAACACACACAAAGGAAACAAAGGTTTTGAGTGTCAGAATATTGAATCTTACTGCAGGAAATACATCAGAAGACATTAAAAAGCACAAGGATTTTGGTAGTATCATTTTAAAAGTCCTATGCAAGGAAAACTGAGAAGGTGGACAATAAATGGCAAGGAAAATAAGGGGATTTTACAGAGTTCACTGCCTCCTGCAAATCTGAAGCAGTGGAATTACAATTAACCCAAATTTGCACCTGGGCAAGGTGAGAATTCCTAGAGAATGAACTAAATTATATCCCACTGAAAGGCAGTGCTGAAGAACATCCCCAGCTAGAATAACCCCCTCCATGTCTTCCCTCACCCCTTCTAGCACGGGAAGTAAAAGGCTTCTATGTAGAAAAACAGAGTAAGAAGCACCTGAAGATGGTGGCAAGACAGGGAAGAAAATAAGATTAAACAGTCTCCCTGATCCAGAGCAGCCAGATGAATTCATCCTTCACACAGATGCTAAAATTCATCTCCATTAATCACACATATTTGTAAATCACTGTCATGGGAGAGGGATTATGCCCAGCAATTATCACATTTATGTCTGGAGTCACACAATCACTGAGGCTGGCAAAGATCTCCAAGATCACCGAGTCCAGCTGTGACTGATGCCCACCCTGTCACCCTGCCCTGAGTGTCACACCCAGGCTTTCCTTGGACACCTCCAGGGATGGGGACTCCAAACCCCCCTGGGCAGTTCTGATGCCTGGACACCCTTCCCACGGAGAAATTCCTGCTGGTGTCCAGTCTGCCCCTCCCCTGGCACAGCTCGAGGCTAAACACTCGTTCAGGCTCACTTTGCCTCAGATCCACTTAAATCCATCACCCAGCACCTGCGAAGAGGCTGCTTTGATGTGTGGGCACATTTCTGTCAGGGAGCTCCCCCTCCCCCCAGCTCACCTGACGCTTCTTCTTGCGCCCCTCCTTTATCCTCCTGCGGATGAACTTCCTCCTCTTGAGCAGCTTCTTGTACTTGTGCCTGTTCATCTTCCTCCTGCGGATCTTCAGGACATTCCTGCACTGCACTTTGTCGCCCAGGGCTCCCTCTCCTTCCCCCACATCCCTCGGCCCGGCGGGCGGGGGACACTCGGAGGGCTCTGGGGTTTCACGGCTCGCTTCTTCCTGAGCGCCCTCAGCTTTGGGCAGGGAGTACCTGACTGTCAGCCAGCTCTCCAAGGGGCTGATGGAGAGTTTCCTGGGAATCAGGATCTCCTCCAGCTCAGGGTCCAGCGTGTGCCACTGCTGGGGCTGGGCCCCGCTCGTGTTGGGGGGCTGGGTGCTGTAGCGTGCGGACAGAGAACGGCAGCAGAGGAAGGAGGACACTGACCTGGGCAAGAGGTGGCCTTTGGGAGAAAGGGATGGCACTTAAAAGGCAGAATTTTCCTGCAAGGGGCATGAGAAAAGCTCTGCCCAGCTCTCAAACTGCCAGACAGCCCTGGCCAGAACAAGCTAATAAAAGGAAACACTCACTAAAGTTGTATCGTCATCACAAAAGCAAGAAAATCTTTTCAACTTTTAACTACAACGCTATAATGTTAAAAATATATTACACTTTACTGGGTAAGCTGCCCAGGTCACCCAGGCAGAGCAGGGTGGAGGTTCCCCTTCACTGGGAGGTGTCCCTGCCCATGGCAGGGGGTTGGAATTCTGTGGTCTTTAAGGTCTCCTCTAACACAAACCATTCTATGATTCCATCAAGTGGAATGTTTTTATGTTTTCTGATGGAAAATCAATTTGGAATGGCAAGGAACTGTTCGCTGTATCAAACTTTCCTGCTGCTAAGGAATCTCCTCCTAAGGTTAAAAGAGGTTAAACCAAAGCTCACCATACTTACATAATAAATCAGAGACATAATAATATTTGACAACCACTGACTCAGCAACAGCCTCTTCGCTCCTGCACTGCTTGGTGGAAAAGAAACTTCTGGGAGCCAAATTACCCCAGGAAAATAAACCCAAACTAAAAATAAAGAAAACTTGGTCATACAATACCAATTTACCTGCAATTCGCGAAGCCTTCAGCAGCTGGGAACTCAGCTGTGATATTAACATTTTGTTTCACTTTGTTCACTGGCAGAGCCAGCAATGACTGTTCAAATAAGAACATTTATTCAGTCAGGCAAACGTGCAGCTTAAAGAAACCTTCTCTATTCAACCCCAAACCCCCAAAAGACGGGCTGAGACACCCTAAACACCCTCCTGGTTTTACCCTCAGTCTGTCGGGCTCTACTTGAGGGTCAAGCACCGGGGTAGCTGAGTCGCGGAGGTGATTTATTAATAAACCTTGGGCTGTTTTAACTTTAAAAACACGGTAACTCCGGCCGAGCTCCCTGGCACAGCCCTGTTCCGCCCTCAGGCCGGGAGGAGCAGCCGCGCGGCCTAAGGACGGGCCGTCACCGAGGGGCCGCTTCCCTCCCCTCAGCCCTCCCGGCGCTGCCGCCGCTGCCTCGCCCCGGGCACGGCCCGCACGGAGCCCCGG
>VWPU01013470.1:0-24438 GCA_013398955.1 Callaeas wilsoni
GGGGAAGGGGAAGGGGAAGGGTCCTTGGGATTTGCCAGCAGCTTTCACAGAATCACATCAAGGTTGGGAGAGACCTTCAAGGTCAGCCATCATCACCTCTAAACCATGTCCTCAAGTACCACATTCAGATAAGTCTTGAACACTTCCAGAGATAGTGATTCCACCACTGAACCAGAAAACTCATCTCAATGCCTGACTTGTCTTTCAGGGAATTTTTTTTTTTTCTAGTATCCAATCTTGGCAGCCTCCACATCATCTTTTCTTCAGAAAGGAAGAAGGATTTCATACATCCAAAGCAAGCTAAGGGGGATCTACTCCCCCTTGCCCTTTTCCCTGGAGACTCTGATTTATGAGAAAACAAACCAAGTATTTCTCGCATTCCAGGAAAAACACTCCTCCAGCTTGAAATCATGGCATTACATTAGTATTTATATATTTTAGTACTTATTTTTTTTAAAATTTTAACCATGCCATGCTTACAGCCAGTTCTGTAAAAATCCTGGTGAAGTCCATACCACTAAAAAGACCTCATGCCCAAACTTTCTAATGACAAGCCCTTCCAGGCTAAAAGGCAATAGGAAATAAAACCACTATTCAATGCTGATCACAATCTAGGATGCTATGGTTATTCAGATTTATATCAGCATATTTAAAAACATATAAATACAAATCACTACTGCTATAAAATAAAAAAGCTGACCCTTATTTGTACCTTTACCAAATGCATAAACTCTATCAATATTAATAGAACATCATCTTTTTTTTTCATTTATGCTTAAATAACACAAAGATAACACAGGAGTAATATCCCAACCTGTATAAAAATAAATCATGCAAACCCTAGTATTAATCCAGTTAGATCCTGCTTTAAGCAGGCAGATTTAATGCTGGACACCCTAACTAGGAAACACCTTAAAGAGTACAAGAAACACAGTTCAATCCAACATCCCAAAATCTGGTGCCCCAACCCAATATTTTGTTCCAAGGCAAGGTTATTTAGTGTTTGAAACATTTCACTGAGAAAGAAGCAGGAGGAGGATAAAGCTGCGCACTTGCAGATCTGGGCAACACTGGATAATGGCATTTCCATGTGAGCCTTTCCCTCAGACAGGCCTTTACATAAACCCTCTGCAGTTTATCGGAGTCTTTCCAACTCAGAGGCATAATTTGGCCATTTGGGAGCAAACCCAAACAACCAGCAGATCAAGAAAATCTTATTATATGAATGTAAATGCACACATAGCAGGGAAAGGCTCTCCCCCAGAGGGCGCTGGGCACTGCCCAGGCTCCCCAGGGAATGGGCACGGCCCCGAGGCTGCCAGAGCTCCAGGAGCGTTGGGACCCTGCTCCCAGGGATGCACAGGGTGGGATTGTTGGGGTGTCTGGGCAGGGCCAGGAGCTGGA
This sequence comes from Callaeas wilsoni, assembly GCA_013398955.1. Taxonomy (NCBI): domain Eukaryota; kingdom Metazoa; phylum Chordata; class Aves; order Passeriformes; family Callaeidae; genus Callaeas; species Callaeas wilsoni. The sequence continues at coordinate 1,405 of VWPU01013470.1, forward strand.
CTGGATGATCCTGGTGAGTTCCTCCCAGCTCAGGATATCCCAACATTCTGTGATTCTAGAAATGATGCTGGTGCTGGTTTGGGTCATGTCTGCCCTCAGCCCCTCACGCTCCTCAGGTATGTTTAAGTATAAATCAGTGCCTTCTCTTGAAGTATGGACTTCATAAAGTAATAAAGCTTCCTAATAAATCAATACCTCATTGCACATATCAAAATTTACTGCGCCTACTTTCTAGACTGGGCTGATTGAGGAAAATAAAGATTTCTGTGCAGCTGAAACATGTTCCAGTAAAAATGAAATTAAGAGCTACAGTTTAAGTTCATTAGACAGCATTTCACTTGCAAAAGTCTGCCTGCCCTTTCTTTCTTCAATTAATTCTGGATTACATGCTAATCAGGAGTGTTAACACCCTTTTGTTCAGAAAATCAGGAGGCACTGAAAGAACATTCCAACAGATTTCATTCCTTCTTCAGCAATTATCATATAATAATTAACTTCAAGGAGCAGTTATGTGTCTCATTACAAATCATTCAGACACCAGATTGCCATACTCCTATTTCTGTGCATTTCTTTCCCTTTCTTCCTTGCAATTTTGCCACATAATCCGCTGGCCAAGAAATTTATTATGACATTTTCCTTTACTTCTGTATAAAGATACATAACAGTAGTCTGACTTTATTTATTTTACTATTTAGGATCCTCTACCTTCAGAGAAAGCCTTGTGGGGAGTGAAAAAGTAGCCTAAGAGAATGGAATCTAAGAATCACCAGAGGCTTGCCAAAATATAAGCAGGAACAGAGTAAAAACAGGAGAACTGCAGAGCTGTAAGGGACCGTCGGGTATTTATTTCTTGCTCTTTAAAAGCAGAGTAAGCTATATCCAAAAAGCACCAACCCACAAATATTTGTCCAACATGCTGTTTGAAAACACTGATAGCAGAGGTCCCACGGTTGTGATCTTTTATTTCCGTGCTTAGCTCTGCCAACACCCAGAACCCTTTTTCTTCAGCCCTTACTCCTCCACCTGCTATTTCTTTCTTTCTTTGCCAAAACAGAGCTCTGCCTTCCAGGACAGCTTCACATCTCTAACTTCTCCTCGTTCCCCTTTCACTAGTACACACAATTCTTCCAGATTTTCTAGGTTTCTCAGAATCTTGGCTGACATTTGTCTTTGGCAGCTGCTGGACCATTGACTTGCATGAGTTTTCATTCACTGTATGTCCAAAGGTTGTTGTCTCAAACTGAGGCCTGGCAGCCGCTCCCCAAACACATTTCTGTGGATTTTGTTTGCCAGACTTCAGTACTCTGCCCAGATCCCTCTTTCATTACAGCCCGTTTATTTCAGGCTACTCTTAACTGGGGAAAATCCTCCTGATGTGGAAGCCACATCCTCAAAACTCTTCCATCTCTTCCTTCCTCAATGCTCAGTGTTCAAAAAAGCAGATTCCACTAGGAATGGCATTAATTAAAAAGCTGAATAGGACTGGATCAGAAAAGGACACCCTTCCCTCCATCTGGGTTGTGCATCAGCTGTGAACTTGTGGGAGCTGCTTTTTTGGAACACCTTCCAAAAGCTGCAGGTTTGGAGGAGAGCCGAGAGCAACTTCCATGCTCCAGTGGTTTTCCACTCCATGCTTCCTTGCCACCAGTCAAGATCTACTCTGTCCTCCCCATTCTCTTATTACATTATAAGAGTACGGGAGGAGAAAAAGCTTTTCTGTCAATTATAAAGCATCAGTGGTTGAAAACTCCTGAATTTATGAACATTAGAAAATTCTGGAGATGCTGGAAACAAGCCAAAGAATAAAATAAGCAATGCTTAGTAGGAAAGAGAAATAATCCCATCTGCCAGCCTGAAATGCTCACACCTTCTTAATGTCATTCGTCACAAATATTAGACATGACAAAGTATTCAGGCCAGCCTTAGAAGCTCAAAACCTAAAAATGGGCAGGGAGGGGGAAAACCCCAGCAAAAGTATATAAGGCTTATAAGAATTATTCAGATCAGCAGAGTTAGGTCAAAGTTATTTTCCTTACCTTAGGAACTACCAGAAGCAAACCCCAAACCGAGAGAGGACTCAGGACGTCCCTAAGGGCTTCGGAAGGATTATCTTAAAAATCAGAGGAAGGACGACTCAGGGAATTAGAGATCAGTAAGCTTAACTTTGCTCCCCAGAAAGACATCAGAACACACTGTTAATCAATTTGGAGGTACCTAGGAGATAATAAATGGGCAGCAAACAGCCAGTGTGAATTTGTCAAGTGCAAATCACGTCAAACCAACCTCATTTCCATTTCTGACAGATTAACCAGGGCATAAATATGAGAGGACTTCTCTAAGGCCTCTACCAGTTTTCTTTAGGAAAAGTGAGCTAAGTTCTTCAATTAGGTAAAAAGGCACAAGAGTAGTTTTTAAAATGTTTTCTTTCAGCCTGAAGGATGTTTTAAGTACAGTTCTGAAAAGATACATCCTGTGTTCTTTAACATCTTCACTAATGTTTGAGAGACTGAATTCTAGAGGAGATTTACAAAAATATGCAGAAGATGATGATGAAAAGGGTAAAAATAGCTCTGAAAAACAAGATCAAAATTTGAAGCTATCTTGGGGAACTGGAAGAGAAATTCAAAACTCTGATCAAACAAGCCAGGAGAGGTTATTGAGGGTGGAGTTCAGGCAGAACTTTCAGTGCTCAGGGGCCATCACAGTCCCAGCACGAGGCACCCAGGGAGTTCACAATCTCTTCCATCAGAGCAAATTTAGGCAAACATCTGTCAGTGTCTGTGTTCCTGCCTCGGGACAGGGAGGCCAACCATGCTGAACTCCCCAAGAGTCTTCCAGCCCTAAGCCAGGTAACTCCCCGTGGTACAGGAGGACCTGCTTCCAAGAAAGAGAACACGCCACGGGAATATCTTCAGGAACTCACTTGCTTTTACAGGAAAAGCCAGCTAAGCCCCAGCTTGGCAAGCACAGAGACTCCTGAACTGATACCTGAAGGAAAAAAGCAGGGAAAAGGGATCAGCAGCATCATTGGAAATGCCTGTCTTGGTTAAAGCTTTTACTCTGTAACTTCCAGTAACAGAAACGTTACACTATATATAATATTGTATAGGGCAATATAAATGTACTGAACACATTGCAGAAGTAGCTACAAGCTTTTTTGTTGTTGTTATTCTGTAACTGTGCTAAAAACACAAGTTCTAGAGAAGATGTGAAGTTCCTGTTATCAGTTAGAATACATTCAAGGTTTCTGGTCATTTTAACCAGCTGCAAGGACTCACCTTGCTGCTGTTCCAACATATAATTTCTTTCCTCCTTTTTTCTCAGAAAAAGATGAAGACAACAATCAATGATGTTCTCACAGTGCACTGAGTGGTTTTTAATAATACCTCAAAATAAAGATTGAAAGCACTGCATTTTGATAATTCCAACACCTTGAGGAGTTCATCTGTCCAAAAAACTCCAAACACACAAACAAACAAAAAATCTTCAAAACTTCATCAACCAGCTCTTTCCTCAGCCCTAACAAATTTGGGTGGATTTCTAAGCCCTTATTAGCACCCACATGCAGTCTGGCTGAGTGCTATTCTTATCTTCAGAAGAGAACACACATCTTGTACAATCTGATTTGGACCAGAACAGGAACTTTAAACTCCACACTTTTTGCTCATGGATGTTTATAGGGAACTCCTTTCCTCTCAAAATGGAAGACATAATATCAATTGGGTTATGTGCGAATGCAGTCTGACAGAGTCACTCTTTCTGAGGGCTACTTTCATAGTTTCTGCATTAATCTTTGCCTTTTTAAATGCTATAGAATTGTAGCTGCAGCATGAATTCCTTTTAGAGCCATCTAATATGTCAGAGTAAATATTAAATACAAAGTAAAAGTAGAAAAATCAGGGGTCTGAGGTTTTGAGTTATTTTTGTCCCTGACCTCCTTCAGCTTAAGGCCATTCCTCCTTGTCCTGTCACTCCAGGCCCTTGTCCCAAATCCCTCTCCCTGTCACTCTTGAAGCCCCTTTGGACACTGCAAAGGACTTAAGGGTCTCCCTGGAGACTTTCCTTATCCAGGCTGGACAACCCCAACTAAGGGAAATTTCATTTTATTCTCATCCCTAATTCAACTCTGCAATATTTAAACAGACGGACTTGTATCAACCTTTTTGTTCTTCCTTTCCAAAAAGTGAGGAGCTCCTCCTAATTCCAGGAAGAAATTGTCTGTACAACATGAGCACTGACCCAGTTTGATTTCCAGCACAATGATTAACGAAATACATCCACTCAAATTCCCCTGGCTCCAAACCCCTGGGAAGGATTCCCCCACCCTTAGAGGTTCCAGGAACCAAGAGGTTTCCCTAAAACCCAGCAATAACTCTGGGCACAGCTCAGTGAGAGCCAGGCTGGACTCAGGGAACTGCTCCAAGCAAGCATGCAGAGGAAGAAGGAAATGTGGGAAACACAAAGAAAATTGCCTGTTGGAAGGAAAAGTTTCAGATGGTAGGGAGAGATCAGCTTCCAGACCAGTTCACACATTCCAAAAACACTTTGCCTACTGTGTTTTGTCAAGAAATAAAATAACTGTGCCTTTCAGCATCAGCCTCTCTGGGCAAAGAGGAACTGGTGAAATAAGCCTGGGAAAGCTAAAACAAAATATTTCTGTCACCCAGCACGATACTGGGCCAGAAAAATTAACATTCCAATGAAAAATAGAAGATCTGTTTCTTCAGTGGTGGCAGGATTAATGCAGTTATTTTGACATGTACAAAATGGGTCTTTTTTCCAACATAAGAAAAAATTTGAACATTTCACTAAAAAATTAAATTCACACCAAAAGCCACTGCAAACAGTTTCTCTCTGCACTGATCATAAATCTTCCAATGTAAGGCTTTCTCAAGTAAAGTATGTATTTAGCATGGAAAAAAGAAAGGGGTCCCATCCCCCAGCTGTGCCTTGCCCACCAACGTTTTTTATATTTTTATTAATTTTAGCCTACTTTAAAAATATTCCATCCACACAATGAGAATTCCATACACGAGCTTAGCAAAAAGTAATAGGATTTAGAGAGAAAAAGAACAAAAGTACCAGTTTAAAGGCATAAAAAAAAAAATAAATTAACGTATTCCATTTAATTTCCCAGAGCATGTCCCACTCTGTTTAATCCCAGAACCATTAAGGTTGGAAGGGACCTTCAAGATCATTGAGTCGCACTACCAGCCCATAACCACCCCTAAACCATGCCTCCAAGTGCCACCTCCAGCAGAGCCACTGCTCCAAGGGAAGACCACAGCCCTGCCAGGAAGAATGGGCCCCTTACTGCCAAATGTCTTTGTAAGCACATAATGCTACTGGATCAGCCATGAACACGCAACATAAACAGATTTTTAGGTCTTTCTTTCTTTGAAATAAGGCTGGATCTGCATGCAGAGCTCCCAGGGCCTTGCTCTGAGCACTATTTCAAATCATGTCACTCAGGCACCACGGAAGAGACTGCTACTAACATGCAGAACTTTTCTGATTAACTCAGCATTATTTCTTTGCCAGGTCCTGTCACCATTTCTCATTAAAAATCATTTCGTTGCACAGCTGTCCTATTGACTTATAAAGTACTAAAGGATGTCAAAACCTGGCACAGTGTGGCTTTTGCAGACAAAAATACAACTGTTGGAACTCAATCATTAATTTCCACCTCTTTTAGGAGGCCGTGTGTTACCTGTCAAAAAGATACTACTGGAAACTGCGCTGTGACCATCAGAGACAGAGAGTGACAGTGACACCAACCACCTCGGGTTAGCAAACATCAGACACGTGGCAGGAGGCACAGCTTCAGCAGAGATTTTGGGCTGGGAGGGAACTGATGGGGAAATGCCAGAGGGGACATTCTGGTGACAGAACAAGTGCTGGTGCTTGGGGCAATCCCTGGGGTCAGTCCCGGCTGGGGATGAGCAGCTGGAGCAGCCCTGCAGAAGGACCTAGGGGTGCTGTGGGTGACAGCTGGGACCCAGAACCCCCCCGTGCCCTGGGCTGAGCCCCCAGCGTGGGCAGCAGGGGAGGGGGGGATTCTGCCCCTCTGCCCCTGGGCTCAGGTGAGACCCCACCTGCAGAGCTGCCCCAGCCCTGGGGCCCAGCACAGGAGGGACCTGGAGCTGCTGGAGAGAGCTCAGAGGAGGCACCAGGATGAGCAGAGGGATGGAGCAGCTCTGCTGGGAGGAAAGGCTGGGAGAGCTGGGATTGTTCAGTCTGGAGAGGAGAAGCTTTGGGGTGACCCAACTGTGGCCTTGCAGTGCCTGAAGGAGCTCCAAGAGAACTGGAGAGGGACTGGGGACAAGGGATGGAGTGCCAGGACAAGGAGGAATGGCTTCCCACTGCCAGAGGGCAGGGATAGATGGGGTATTGGGAAGGAATTGTTCCCTGTGAGGGCGGGGAGGCCCTGGCACAGGGTGCCCAGAGAAGCTGTGGCTGCCCCTGGATCCCTGGAAGTGTCCAAGGCGAGGTTAAACTTTGGGGCTTGGAGCACTCTGGGGTAGTGGAAGGTGTCCCTGCCCATGGCAGGGTGTGGAATGGGATGAGCTTCAAGGTTCCTTCCAACCCAAACCACTCTGGGATTCTACAAGAGAAGTGAGTTACACTCACTTGCCTTACACCGGCAAAAGGTTTGAGAAGCACCTTCAGTACAAGCCACAACTTCTACCTGATGAAGATGATTTGAGTTCTATGTTACGCTATATAAATTCAGATAATTTTGCATTAGCAGTAAAGAAGGATTCTGCAACAAAAGGGTGATCTTGCTGCATGGGTGCAGATATTCTCAACTGGAAATGTTACAGGGCTTTCATTGAAAGTGAATGTCCAAGTTTAAATACAGTAGCTATTCTGTCCCAGAAAGTAAATTCCCCATTAGCGGTCTTTAAGATAACGTTTCATTTTAGGTACAGATCCTTCTGCTATTTGTTTAATTGTTATGCAATTGAAAATGCGTTATTAATATTTAAGCTATTAGTATTAACCATATTAATTTTCAGCTAGGAGAGTTACCTTGCAGTGCAGGCTCCTTGGACGGTTTTAAACCCCATCATTAAACCCCATCTGGAGGCCAAACCTGAGCAGAACGTGGTATTGCAACCAAAGCAAAATGAGCAGGCACAGGAGGAAGCTTTGAGTGATTTAAATAACCCCCATCCCAAAGCAGCCAGCTAAACATGAGGGGTCAGAGCATTTCCCTTCAGCTCCAGAAACCATCTCGTGGTCTCCCGGTTCTGGAGAGGGAAACCCAAGGCGTGGGTGAGTGGCTTTGCAGTTTAAGCCACAATCAAAGCCAATGTGCTGCAGGTGGAGCTTCTGGAAGGTGTGAGTGCAGAGAACACCTGGAGCAGCCCATCCCCTCCCAGCACGCTCTGTAACAGATCTGTGTCCCGGGAGGATGGCCAAGGTCCCAGCCTGCAGCACACGGGACACTGCCGGGACGTGACAGCCGCAGCGACCCACCAACTGCGGCCCTGCTGGGAAAAGGGGCACGGATACACGCTCAGCCAAAAACGCAGCAGAGCACAAGGGAACAACTGCTGCTCAGGGATTTTCAATTGTTCCCACAAGTCACTGTCACCCGCGTCGCCCTTCCCTGCCCCGCCAGGGCCCNGCAATTGTTCCCACAAGTTGGGAGAGAAGCTCAGTCACTGTCACCCCCGTCACCCTTCCCTGCCCCGCCAGGGCCCCACGGCAGCCTCCAGCTCACCGGTTTCCCTTGTTCCCATGGTGGTCACCATCCCCCAAACAGCCAGAGCCCTTTGTGCCACACAGGCCTCTGGGCACTGAGCCCCAGCCACCAATGGCAGGGGACGAGGCCACACAGCCTCGTTATTTAATTCATTTTAGTCTCCATCAGAGACTCCATTAGCAGTTCCGCCCCAGATGACCCCAACAAACTCCAAGACAAGAAACAAGACCATGAGGGAGGGAACCTCCGGAAAGCAGGGATCTGGGTACAGAAACAAGGATGGTCAGCCCTCAATTCAACCTCTGCATTCCTCAGCAGATCTTCCAGGACCATTCCCCAGCAAAGTGGCACAAACCAAATTCATCCTCTCTGGAAACAGAACAAAGCTGAGGCCAGTGAGGTCTGGAGAGGCTGGGTACGACCAGGGGTGTATTTAAGACTTGGTGGACAGCAAATCAAACATTTTTGGAGAACAATGATGAAAAAGCCACATTTTATCATTTAACCTTCCTCCTCCAGTCCTTGTACCGCATCCAGTGCTGACCTCCATCAGAAAGCACGGGGAACTTCAGACTCCATGGGATGGTTAAAAACACTGTTTACTTCTACCTGAAAATCCATACAATTCCTGCTCCCTTTTCCTGAATCTGACAGTTTGCTGGCAGTGTAAGAAGGGAAGCTACCCCTGCCTGAAAACATACTTTCCAAAGGGGCAGGAGGCTACATAAAAATGGATAGAATTTTGTAAAACCTCACATTCAATTTACTCTGAAGCAAATTTCAAGTAAATAAATCTCTTTCCATAAATTACTTCTTTGTGCTACTGGACACAGCTGCCATTGGGGTTTTTTTGGCAGACTTCTCATGAAACAAATATAAAAATTTACTTGGCAGCTCCAAGCTTAAAGAATAGTAAGTTTTATTTTGATTACGTGCTTCGAAATGACATTCACACACTGTCCCCATCATGGGCATCTGGCATGCCAGGAAAAGCAGTCTGATGCGTGCTGGCAGCCAAAAGCCTTTGCTTGTACCCACTCCAGCACTCATGTGTGGGAATTTTGGGGGGGAGGGGTTCTGTTTGTTTCATTTTAATTTTTGTTTTATAAAATAAGCAGGAGGATTTGCTCCCTATGGAGGAACTTGTTAGCAGAAAGCCACTCACACCATTCCAGGTATTTTGCTGGAATGCTAGAGCCACCCATCAACCAACACACACAGCTTTTCAGATATGCACAAGAGAAAACAAACTCACTTGTCTGAGCCATCAGTCAAAGTTTGATGCCATGAAAGCCCTGAAATTCAGTAGCAGGTCCCCTCAAGGTGGGCTGAAGGCACAAAATTCTGAGGGTTATTTATGTAGTTTACCCTTCATTATATCTTCTCCCTTTGGAAATATATTTACAGAGAAAAAGCCTCCATATCATTCTCAAATTCCAGCACTAGACTTCATCTTGGAAAATTTGGATTACAGAAATTACTTGTTTTAGGGGCACAGAGTTTTGAGGGAAATTTCTTTGTCAAATGCAATAAAGCCAGGAAGTTTCCCACAGTTGTCTTTAACAATCCTTCCTGTAAGTCCCCTGTCACTCAGCAATTTTTGCATCATATTCTGACATCACCTTGTCCCTGTCAGACTGTCAGGATGATGCAACAGAGTTTATTCATGGCTCCACTTTCAGAGAAAAAGGATATTTTAATCTCATTATCTCCCCATCAACTGATGGTAACAGAGGCACTGAGTCAGATCAACACAGGCAGTGCTACATCCCTCAGGTGTCCTGAACAAATTCATGAAATATTAAGAAAAATTAAGGTTTTGAGACTTAAAAAAACCAGAAACCAAACCTTATAAGTATGCTAGGAGATAAAATATCGTCACTATACATAGCAGTAATTATGATGCAGCCCTGGTTTTTAAATTTTATTGAGGTTCCTGCAATTAGCTAGATAATGCTGCTGACATAAATCATGTTATAACTTCATCATAGTCAAAAATCCATTACCCACTGGGCCACATTGTGAAGGCTATGACAGGATTTTTAAATGCTTGTTTTGTTTATTTTTCTCCCCCAGCTGACATTCTGTGTCACTACTATCACCCCTCACCCCTCCAATTGCAACCAGAAGCAGTCAATTCCCACATAATACCTATTAGCACATTCTTCCCTCCATAAATCTTAACATTTGGTGTCCTTCCTGCAGTTTTTATTACATGACCCTTTCACTAATCCAGGACTTAATAACAGGAGCTGGCAGCTGCTATTTCTGCAGCCTTCTGGACAAGAGCATAACTTTTCTCTTGTACCCACTTTATCTGTTACTTTAAATTATGTTGATGCTATTTTGCAAATGCACAAGCAGTGAATTATCACTCCTTTCATTGCACATTTTTTCCCAAGTCTACACCCTCACTAATAACTGGCTTTCCATTAAAACAGTATCACATCGATTAGGCAGAATCCTAAAAATATTTGCCAAAAGAAGCCTTTACACCTCCTTTCCACTAGAAAGCAAAAAAATAACAGGATCTGCTCATTTTTAACGGGCCTCTTCACTTTTAATCATTCGCCTTTTCTTGGGACACTAAAAATAGGTAGGAATTGCGAATTGCTCAGTGATCTATCAAGAATCAGATGCTAGGACTGCACAGGAGCCAGAGACAGCCTTTCCCACTAAATCACGAGTTACCCATTAAGCAGCAGTTCCCTGCAACACTGAGCTACAGTCACTGATGGCAACCAAAAACCTCAGCGTTCTGCAGCCTTCCTGATCAACATCAGGGCCAAGGAACCTCACAGGATCAACTGCTGAGACAGATGAGGGAAACAAGGACATCCTGATGAGCAACCCGAGCCTCCCCTGGCACAGCTTGAGGCCGCTTCCCCTTCTCCTGTCCCTGTTCCCTGGGAGCAGACCCCGTCCCCCCCTGGCTGCCCCCTCCTGTCAGGGAGTTGTGCAGAGCCAGAAGGTCCCCCCTGAGCCTCCTTTGCTCCAGGCTAAAAAATCGACATTCCCCATCCTTTTCTTCCTCTCAGTCTCAGTTTCCTGGGCACCATTATTTTGTTCCCTTTCTCAACACACTCGCAAATCCACAGATCCTCAGGCTCAGTGTCAGTGTGGCACAACGTGAAAAGGTGACAGCTCATGCCAGCAAAGGGGGCAGTGACACATGCCAGCAGGTTATCTACACCAGGCTTCCACTGGGGACACGGAGAGGCAGCAGGAGGGACACCCCACGACCAGCAGTCATGAACTTGCTAAGTGACCAGTGAAGCACAAAAGCCATCAGTGAACTGTTCCTAACAGGTAGTGAGATGAAAAAGAGACGTCCCGGTGAGAAACATCACTGTTTGGGACAAAAAAAAAACCAGGGCAAAATATAATTTTTTTCCCTCTTTTTCTTCTTCCCAGATTTTACAACCAAGAGCATTCGATCCATCTGCAGGCTGGTGCCCCACACCTGCAGCGATGGAAAACCCTGTAACCTGCTTGACCTGTGCTGAAATGTGTTACCTCCTGTGTTGATACAGCAGCTAATGTGTCCAGCGTGCTCTGTGCTCCTGCATTTCAACAGTCTCCCTAGTTTTAAAGGACTCAGTCATAGGTATTTTTTGGCACGTGGAATCAAACTCATAGAATGGTTTGGGTGGGAAGGGACATTAAAGCCCATCCAGTTCCACCCCCTGCCCTAGGCAGGGACACTTTCCACTATCCCAGGCTGCTCCAAGTCCCATGCAACCTGGCCTCGGACACTTCCAGGGGTCCAGGGGCAGCCACAGCTTCTCTGGGCACCCTGTGCCAGGGCCTTCCCACCCGCATAAGGAGGAGTTCCTTCCTAAAAAATAACAAACATTCACTTAATATTCAAGGAGGGATCTTCCTCAGCAGATAACATAGGGGAACATGTAATGGATTTCAGTGTGTAAGAGGAATTCCCCTGCACTGAGCAAGGCCTGTCAGAATAAATGCAGTTCCAATCAGTTTTAAATTACAGGAGTACTACTGTGTATTACACCTCGTAAGCATTGTGCTCCCTCCAGGAGAACATGAAAACATTTGTTTTCTCAAGAAATTTTTCTGCACTGCTGATTTTATGGTGCTCAAAAATATCCCAAACACATCATATAACCCTTGTGGGACAGAAACAAATTTTAATGACTTTTTTTCTTGTGAAGAGAACTTTCAAAAGCAGTCTCTGAAATGGATCAAAGTACCTAATATTGGAAAAATGATCAAGAGACCTGACTGCTTCTTTCCCTCAGGATCTCTAGGCCCCTTTTCTCCAGCCTATATATGACATAAAGTGAGCAGGTATTGAACAGTGTGACAGCAATTCCTACTGAGAAGCTGTCCCTTTGCATCACACAGGACCCGTGCCATACCTTGGGACAACAGAAAACTCATGCTGCTGCTGGCACCACAAGAGGAGCAGGAAAGGAACATTTGTAGACACTGCAGCACATGAAAGATTTGAGTTTTGTGACTGAGAAGGTGCCCATGGGGCTGCATCTCTGTCCCTGCAGTCTCTGCTCCTGGGGCAGTGGCAGAGGAGCCATTTGTGCTGAAAACCAGCACACCACGATTTCAAACACGCGGCTGACGAGTCTTTTCTACAAACAACCAACATTTCCTGCTCATGCTGTAAACACTGCTTTGACTTCTGCTCTACCTGGGCAATTCCTGCTGTCCTCAGATGCTCCTGGCCATGGCAGGCATGTTCCATCACCCAAACTTCCCTGCAAAACCCTCAAAGAGAGATATGGCAGGACTGTAACTGCTAAATGAGCAGCAATCAAGTAGTTCACCCAATCAGTTTTCTAATTCACTACAACTGCTATAAATCGACCCATTATTACTGAATGTAGCTTTTAGGGGGGAAAAATACATGCAAACTTCCTGCTGAAGCTAATCTATGGGAAAATTATACTGAACATCACATTAAAGTCTAAGTAAACACTTTGGCACCCTCCTAATGTATGTGCATAGATTACTAGGGTGTGCTTGCAGGATAAGTGCCATTTGATGTTTCAATTATTGGTGGATATTTAAAGTTGATTACCCTAGAGGTAAGATATAATTGGTAAACAAGGAATATGTACAGAACAACAACATAATAATCACAAGTTGTATTTATTTCACAATTCATTCCCACAATCGGGACAATAGTTCAGTCAAGTCCCTAACTCTATTTCCAAGCTAACAAAATGAAATCAGAAATACCAAAGGCATCATTTCCCTTGGTATGGGATTAGGAGATGAATGGAAAACCTTACTGGACTTCATTTTCACATCCCCACAAAATGGGTATAGACAATAAGAGAATAAACAGAGAGGAAACAGTGGTGTGCTCCCTAAGTTCCAGAAGAGACTGGAACATATCCCCTCGCAGGTGGGGATGGTGGGACATGTTCACCTGGCTGACATACATTTAATTTCCCATAGTATTTCTCCTTTCCAGAACAGACACCTTGTCTAGACTGTTTGACTACCCCCATCTGTAATCAGCTTCTGGCTTTTCTCTCTCTTTCGACTTGAGGTGCCTTTCACTCCACAAAATGGTGCCATTCTCGTCTCCTCCCATGTGTTTCCTCTTTATTGCTGTGAGACACCAACAAATTGCTGTGGTTCGGGCTTTCCCACAGCTGACCTGAATGAGCCACCACCAGACAGAGCAGTGCCACCATGCTCCTTGATGGAGTTATGGAGTTTTCTGTGGAAAACAGGAACCCTCACTTCCTTCGACACCTGACGTTACAGCTGGCAGCCAAAGGGATTCTCCGAAAGCAAACCCTAGGGAGAAGACCTTCCATGTTGAAAACGCGGTTGAATAACGTGGATAATACTAACTAAACTCTAGATAAATAAAAATCATCATCAAAACAAAGGAAGGCTATTTAGACCATGCCTTACCCAGCTGCTCGTGCTTAGGGTGTCTGCCAATAAATGCACAGCCTGGCTGGATTTGTGTTCAGGGCTTGGAGCAACCTGGCCTAGGAGAAGGTGTCCCTGCCCACTGCAGGGCGGTGGAACAAGATGGTTCTTCAGGCCCTTTCCAACTCCACCCATTCCATGATTCCATGATTTGCACATAGGACACATCAGGAGCTCCCCCATGAGACCACCAGTACACGTCAAACCGGTCTGAAGCAAACCAGCACAGGAGCACAAAGCAATGATTTTCTAGAGGAAAGTAAACATCTTATTCCCCGCTGAGAGACAAGGGGAGGACTTCACAGACAATTCCCTGCACTCAAAGGCCTTGGAGCAGCAGTCTGAGCCTTCCTCACACAGGAGGAGGCTCCAGCAGTCAGACAGATGATGCAGTAAAACACTCAGGAAGAGGAGTTGGGTCCTGCTTAAATCTTACCCAGAGCAGCCAGAGAGGACCCCACTCCAGCACCGATGGCAGCAGTGAGACCAGCCAGATGCAGCTGGGAAGTATGGAAATTTATTCAGCTAAGCCATCACACTAACATTGGAGCATGGGAAAAGCCATTAACTGGAAGAGTGTGGAAAAAAGAAAAAAGCCACGAGACCTAGAATTGCAAGGCTCAAGGGCACCACAGCAAGAACAAAATGTTTCACAACATTTTTTTAAAAACATGGCAGCATACTGCGAGCTTGTGTTCAAAAATGTGGCACCAATTTCATGGAATCACTCACAGAAGGGTGTGGGTTGGAAGAGACATTAAAGCCCATCCCGTGCCACCCCCTGCCATGGGCAGGGACACCTTCTGCTGTCCCAGGCTGCTCCAAGCCCCGTCCAACCTGGCCTTGGACACTTCCAGGGATCCAGGGGCAGCCACAACAATTTCTGGAAGACTTGTTGACCACAGGCATATCTTCAGACCATCCCTGCCATCAGTGCCCTACGGCAGTCCCATCTCCTGTGCCAACCTTCTGCCCTGAAATCTCCCCACAGAATCCACTGCTCTGTCCTTGCAGCAGCTTTCCTTTCAGAAAAGCACTGTCCTTATGGATTGTGAAGTGCTTCTAGAACGAAGGAATTACAGAACCTCCTGCCTGACTGGGTAGGCAGGGTCAGGTTTCCCACCTCCAGTTAAAAATGCAGATCTCCAATGCAGAAAGAGCCAATTTGCAAAGAATAAAAACCTTACTAAGATTTACAGATGGAGAAAAAACCATGAAATTGTACTTGAATCACCTGAAACAACCAAAGACATAAACCAGTAATAATTATATTTTAATGGGGCCTAAATACTGATTGTAACAACTTCAAGCATCTCAGGCACTCTTTTGTCTTCTTATTATTTTGATTTCATATGATAGTTAATAGAACTTCATGTGCTTTACTATAAGGAGAGGAAAAGTGCTTTTATTAAGCATTAATTCTTTTATTTTGGTGGCAGCAAACATCTCTGCCATCTGTCTTAAAAGAGCTGCTGGTGCTACTCTACAACAGCATTAGAGACACAGGCACACTGCTTTCATCATTACTTGCTTTTCAAGGCAGCCACGAGAACTGTGCTCCAGGTAACAAAGGTTCCTAAAAACCCTATAAACAGTTAAATAAGAGAGATTTGGAATTCGAACACGAAAATCCTAAACTCACTTAGTGCCTCCATGGCTTAACTTAGCCAGTTGCAATTTCTGAATTCTTCCACTAAAGATGCATTAAAAAAAAAAAATCCTTCCCTAACACAGCTTTGCCAGGAGCTCAGGCTTTCAAATTACTTGAAATTATATCACAAATCGAGAGCTTGCAAGAAATATGGAGAGATTTGCTGGCAAGTACATGACGGAGATAATGGAAACCAATGTAATCCAGAAAATCCAGTTCTGCTGAAAGTAAGAAAGTAAGGACAGTTGTCTTCCTAGGGAGATAAGAACTGACAGCTCAAGAAAGTACTAAAGGGAAAAAAAAAAGTCTTTATCACAAAAGAAGAGTTTTCTGATGTATTTCAAGTACTGAAAAATCTAGGATTTGCTTGAGGGCTCTGCTGGCAGATCTCAGCCACAGAACTCAGAAAGACTACAGGAGGTAGTATCTATCAGTTCGCTTTTTTTACATAAAACCCATGCTAGTCCATGTCTGAGCATGGGAAAGGCATCTTGGTGGTGTTAAAATAGGTGCAGTCCCCTCCCCTTTATCCTGTTACCAAACCAGAGACACCGTTCATGCTGCAGCTCAGCTCCTCGGGGCTCAGAGGTGCTGAGGATTGTTACCCACTGAAAAGAACCCCAAGCCACCACTGCAGGTCCCTGTGACACTGTGCAGGCTGACAGAGCAGGCAAATGCACCTCAGGCTGAGCCAGAGGAACACAGGATTATACAGGGAAATGACTCCTCGGGTTGGTGAGGTGATCAGGCCAAACCAGTAACCAGGGAACGCCCCACAGCATCACCCTGGGTGTCAGCCCACCTGCATTTTCACTCTTAGTTTTAACAGCAGTTTGCCATGGAATCATCACAATTGGGAAAAAAAAATCCAAGCCACATTCTGTTTATAACACATGTTATTTCTTTTCAGCAATCAAAACCATTAGAGTATTCTGCTCTAAAAGAATAGTCTTAGATTATCTTTGTGGGTTTCCTCAGCTTTTTTTGCTGAGAAGGGCAAGAGCCTGGGCAAGCACAGCAAGAAACAAAAGTGTGATTAGAGAGCCCAGAGAGGCTCAACATTACTTCCTTGATAGCAAGGACAAGGTATGCTCTGCTCATCCAAAATCCCTCTTCTTTTCCATGGCAAGGATTGGTAGCATCTCTCTGAAGGAGGGACTCTTCATCTCGTCCTCTCTGCCTGTTACTGCTCCCCAGTTCTCCACACCAACAAAAATCCTGGCTCTTTTTCTGCTATTTGGCAAACAGGTTACTTAAATCAGTATTTTAGCTGTGCTGGGTATGAAAGATGATGTGCCAAGAGAAATGGTGTGACACTCACAGAATTCCTCTAAGCTTTCCGTGTGCACACCATGGTGTCATTCTGCCAAAGGGCACCCCTGGAATTTGGGGAGATATAGCTGTAGAGTGCAAAGGCACAGCAGCACAGATATCATTACACAGAACCCATGTCTCGGGTTAGCCAAGGCAATCATTCAAAGCAGGAGCTCATCAAAAAGACCCTCAAGAAGCCTCCAAAGCTCTGTAGCTCCTGTCAACAAGATCCTGCAGGGAAAAACATAAGTGATGAAGAAAAAAAAGTCTCTAACTTTTAGCAGCAGATCAATGAAATACATCAGTACATCTCATCCCTTAGCAGACAACATTTGGCCTCGTGGAACGTGCTATTAGACAAAATTGGCAGGAAAACCTCTCCAAAGCACAGGCCCATAATAGCAACAGCTCCAGAGATAAAACTGTGGGTTCTGAGAGAAGCAGAGTTCTGATACAGGAAGATGTAAAGGTGGCTGACAGAACAACAGCTCTGCAGCTGAGGTTTACATTTCTCCCCCATCACAAGCCTAACAGCTCCTTCATGTCTGATAAGCAAGCGAGAGTGATGCAGAAATATGTTAATTGCAAAGAGGTTTTATTTACAGGACACTTGTCTTGTGTCTAATTAAAATTAAACTGGATTTGGATGGCTTGGAAAGAAGGGAAAATGAAGCAGGTTTGGCCCAGCGGCTCATCACAAGCTCCTCACAGAGCTGAGGGATCTCAGAGGAACAAGAACACTCTGTTTACATGTGGATATCAAACATGTTGTACCACAGTCAAATACCTCTCCTATGGAAAAAGGAATTGCTTCTCTGCTTTCCTGGAGAAGGCAGAGCCCTGGGAAAAGCCCTGCCTGCCCCGGCTCCCTGCAGGCTGTGCTTCCCCAGCCCGTGCAGCTGGTCCTGCCTGGAGCCAGAGGCTCGCAGAGCACCCAGCGCAAGCACCGGGATGTGCCTCCACCCCAACACAGCGCTGCTCCAGCAGCATCTGCCCATTTTTAATCTGGCAAACACCAACACAGCCAACGACTTCAAGAACCCTGCCTCCACTTCAGATGACTTCTCTGTGACCAAACCCTTCACCTCCCTCAGGTGAAAGGGATGTGAGGATTTTTGGGATGGAGCATCCTGTGCTTTGTGGCCAGTTTACAGGCTGCCTCCTCCCATCCACAGGCACAGCAGCCGTCACTCTGTGCCCTCAGGGAAATGCAGAAAGGATTCAAAGGTGTGCACACGATTCTAATTGTTTCAATTCCCACCCACCAGTCTCCAGAAGCGTTGTTCAGAATGACTTCGGGGCTGCAAAGCAAAGGAAAGCAGTGCTCTGGCTGTAAAACACTGGCCAGGTGAAACAGAGACATTGCCTCAAGGCAGGAACCAAAAGCTTTCTGATGTCATGAGACAATCACTGCTTTTGGCTTCCCGGCTTAGGAACAGCTCTGACACCCGGGCACGGAGAGATCCCAGCACCAGGGAATCAATGAACACTGCTCACTCCTCACCTCCCACACTCACTTAAGCACTACTTACTCCAAGTTGCATTGCTCTCCCCCAGCACAAGCTTTAGGTGATATAAACCATTATTATCCATCCTTACGGGTTTCGTACAGAAAATATCTTTATTTAAAGAAAAAGCCTCTTCACGGGAGTGGTGAAGCACACTCTGGGTACATCACCATAATGCAATCAGAGCAGGATTTTGTTTGACAGTTTAGAACATAAAATTATATTGGATGAGGGGAGAAAGGTTTTCACGCAGTAATAAAAGCTACAATCCTAAAATAATCACTCCACTTGAATACACCTTCAAAATGTATTCTCATTTAATGCTGCTGGTATATAGGGAATTCTTCCTCTGTGCTAGATAATGTCAGGTGTTCAGATTAATAATTTTTGATTTTCTCCTCTTACTCCCACTTTCAACTCAGCAGTAACATATCCCATTATCTGTTTCACACTAATTAGTAACAACAAAACGCAAGCTGTTTTATCACAGAGCCTCTTTTTGTGCTACACAATGTAAATTGGATGGGCAACATAACTAATAGGGTGAAAAGGGGGAGGGGGGAAGAGAAAAAAACCCTGTAAAATGAGAAAAACCACTTTAAATTCTGAGTGGAGGCAACTTTCATAGAATCATTGTGGTTGAAGAAGACATCCAAGACCATTGAGTCCAACCCTTGACCTTCCACCACATTTGAAAAAGATATATTGGCTATTATTGCCTTGCAAAATCAAATAATCTGTCTGATTACATTTAAAAGTGCTGTCTATGCAGATAAAGACCAACAGAAAAACCTAACACATCTCCTTGAATCTTGTACTTCAGCGAAGCACTAGAATGAGTGTTCCACCAGACCTGCCAAACACTACAAGTAGCAGAGTTGATAGTAAGAAAAAAATCTTAGCACAATTTCTTTTCAGAATCCAGAAACTTTTATAATCACAGGCACTTTTTGAAACATAAATAAGAAAATACCAGGTCAGAGCAGTGTGGCAGGCTCAGCTTTCCTTCTCTCTGGAATAAGGTTTCCCCCGAGTTCCCTCTGTGGCACATCCTCCATCACTGATTAGTGCCAAATCTTCCCAGTTGTGGTTTTGGTGGCCTTTCCACCCCCCAAAGCATCAACACTCCCTATAAAACATACCATACTTCCTTTCTGCCCAGAACACGAGTGGTGCAGTGCTGTGAGTACTCACTTTGGTAGGGAGCTTTCCAGCAAACTGGCTCCTCATTAGTAGAACAAACGTTAATTAATATTTTCAACTAACTGCCAAAGTCCCAGCAGTTTGGGAGTGCAGGCTGTGCCCTGAGCTTGGCTGTTCTGCAGCAGCGAGCAGAAGGCTGGTCTGGCAGGGAAAAAGGGAGAAAAGCTCTTTTTTTGGTCAGCTCCAGCAAATTGCCTCCCAAGTGCTATTGAGGGTGGACCAAAGAGTGAGGGCGTCACACAGGTAAGACACACATGCAGTGGCTGTTCAAGTTCCAAGCAAAAAATGTCCTGTTCACAGGAATATAATCCAGGGGAAGATACAGAAGCAAAGGCAGCTGGTGTGCCCCATCACACCAGTATGGGCTGCACTTCTGAGGCTGGGGGACAAGCCCTGCCCCAGGGGAGAAGGAATTCCAAGTGAAGAGTCTGCTACACCTTCAACAGCCCCTGTGCACACTGACAGATAAATTCCCAACCTTCAAACTGCCAGAAAAAGCTGAGCAGGAATTCAATAAAATATCTCGAGGAGAGGGAAAAAAAAAAATTACCAATACAAAGCCATTCAATAGTACTTAAAAGCATTTCTGTTCACATCAGCATCCAAAAGCAGAGCATCAAAGCAGGACCAGCCAGTTTAGTGCACACAGAAGGAAAAGAGTATTAAAAGGCTCACCCTTGTGCTGTTATTAAACTGCATCCACTGGCATTCATGAGCATGAGCTCAGACAAGAATCAATCTCCCTTCACACTCTTCAACTAAAAAAAGAAGTGAATGTTTTCCAAGTGATGGAAAATTAGGGTACCAGACTTTAGGGACCTGCTCCAGCTGTCCCTTGCAGAATCACCGACTTCCCTCACAATGCCCAGGAATTTATCCAATACACTTTTCCAAGTTCCCCTCTCCTAAACTCCCTCGGTGTAACCAGTACTCTCAGCTCCTTCTGACATCCAGAAATTACCCCTTCTCAGAGGTGGCATAAAGTGTGGCTGATTCCAAGGGGTCAGAAGAAAGAAATACAGCCAGGAACTGTGGAACCCGCAGCACAGTTTCTCTCTCACTGAAGATAATTTGAGTTTATTTTCTATAGCCAGCTGCAGTTTTCCTTCAAAACTAAGTAAACAAGCTGTGGGAGCACTACTCTTGTGTCAGAGCTGATCAGAAATACATGATGGGGTCAAAAACCACTGCAGAGACCCTGACAAATGAGAAGGGAAATATAAAAAAGCATTTAAGCCTGCAGTGAGACTAAAAACGTAGCGTGTGCCACGACCAACAACTTTGTCCTTGATTCAGCACAGCAGGGAGGGATCAGCTGAGGTTTTAAATCCTGACAATCTCCAATATCTGTGTTCTTCTAGGCTCTTCCCTTTCATGCCATCCACCGAGTATTGTCTGGCGTCACAGCACTGTCCAACACCATCCTGTTCTGTGCTGGCTGCCAAGGAGCAAAAATTAGACTCTGAAAGATGCCAGCGATGTCTTTATTTGCAACCCGAAAAGAGATGCAAGAACATCAACTGGAGCTTTCATAACTTTGGAGCCCTCAGCAGGGCCCTACACATGGGTACAGGGAAAAGCTTTGTTTCTCAGGGACTGAGAAGGTTGTTCCAACAACCAGAAGCTTTCAGATGTGCTTTCCCTGGTTCCCCTCACCGTGGCACCACAGGCACCCACAGGTGGCTTTGTGAGACTCTGAACTGGAAGGGCAGAGGAGGCTGGCTGAGAGGAAATCAGCCTTCTGCACAGCAGCTTTTGTGGCACAAAAGCCACAAAAACTGAGTGGGGTCATCACAACTGCTCACAAAAAAATACAGGTCATGGCATGAAGGCAACACATCCAGACTCGTATTTTGGGGTTTACAGGCAGCTGACACTTCCCAGAGCCATCGTAGTTCTAAGAACTGCAACACAATCTAGTTCCAAGGACTGGAACCTCCTCAAGAGGTTCATCACCAGATTTATCAAGGTGCAACGGCAGCAACAACATTAATCCACACTATTAATTTAATCCTTAGCTCATACTTTTGACAGGGTTCAAACAGGAGATGAATGTGAAATATCTATTGCCTGAAGTGCTGAAAGAAACTCATTTGCTGAGACCACTGACCAGCACCACCTGAAGCTGAGCTGCCGCTGACTTTGGTGTCCAGCCCACTTCTCCCAAGAACCACAGCTCACTCGTTTCACGGAAAATGCTGTGTCAGCACTGATTGTTCATTCAGTCTATAAATTAATTCTAGATTTAATGAGCTTCACAGCTGGCACTCACCAGCAGCTGCTTTTCTCCTCTCAGCAGCTGGCAGACCAAAGGTATCCTGTGATAATTCCCCTCCACGTTACAGGCCCCCAGCATGGCTGAGGAGTGAATTTGTGTTCATCAGGAGCTATTTGTGCAGCTCTTGTGCCACAAGGATTGTCCTGCCTACCATCATCTTAACAACTGCTTTGGTAGGTAATGCAGTCCTAAAACAATAAAATTAGGGGTAAGGGCAGCCAGCATCCTGAACTGCCTGCCAAGGTGGGCCTTCATCCTCCTCATGCCTTCAAGGCACTGCAGTGGAATAAATTCCTGAAATTTGAGGTTGTTCATGGCTGCAAAGCACATCAGTCAAACTTTTCTGGGTTTTTCCTCTCCTTACAGTAGGAAGATAATAGTTCCAGCTAGAGCAACCGCACAGCAGTGTTGAAAGGATTAATTAGCTAATATTTCTACAGTCTTAAGCATGCAGAACATCACAGATGCACAGTGTAATTACTGTTATTAGGTGAGTGATTTCTTTGACTCGTTGGGACAACACACATTTTATCTGTCATCTTTTCATGGCACAGACGTCTGCCACCAAATACCCTCAGCTAAAAAGAAACCTGAATATCATGGCCTAAACTATCCATTATGTTGGTTTTTCGGGGGGGTGCAATTTTTTTTCAAGCATCTATTATTTCTTAGCAATAAGGGATAGAAATTCTGCTGATAGCCACGAAGCCTTAAAGCTGGCCACAAGTGAAGGCGGACACAAAAGCTGCTGACCTGCTTGTGAATATAACCTACAGTATCCTCCTAAAAACCACATTGCAAATTAAACTGTGCTGGGTCTGCTTTCCCTGACTTAGAGCAACGTTCCAGAAGGACTTTAGCTGCTGACCAAACCCACTCTAGACCTATTAATGGGATAAAGTTCTCTTCTTTAGGATGTCCTGATGGGGATGGGATCAGTCAGGGCACTGGAGATTGCAGGTACTGTACAATCAAAAGTAAGATAAGCTAAACTACAAGAAAGGGAATGAGAATTCAGCTTTTTGTGGAAATTCTGGGGGAAAACTTTGGCACAAAGGAGCCAAGAGGAGTGTGATAGAACTGGAAGCTGGACTTGTGTGCATGTGTCAAGGGTGATGCTAATCCAATGTTAGCAACTTCATACTGCGAATAACAGATCATTCCAGGATGTTGATATTCTCTCTCTCAAGCATAAAAATCATTGCTTTTCATGGAAATTTAGGTCAGCACACAACCACAGACACAAGCCTGATGAACACGTTAAGGAACAGTTTAAAGCAATGCTAGACCAAACAGCTGAAGAAATACAGGGTGTAGAGATGTCATCAAAGGGCAGAAGAAATTCACTCTCTAGGAGATCAGCAGTGCCATGAATCCATGCTGTTTTGTAGAAAGAGAATAGAAACAGACAAAATCCCAGGATGGCTCAGGCTGA